>WSFP011488449.1:0-15173 GCA_009831015.1 Picea engelmannii
GCAGTATTCACCTAGATCTAGTACATTCAAGCACTAAGCACATTCACGTAGGTTAGATTTAGCATTCATCCATATTATTAAGCATAAAACATCAATAGATCCATCTATCATTCATCTATGCCAAAGCACTAAGCAAGTAAACACATAAACACATCAATACATTTCACAAAGCATAGCAACATAGGATATACATGGTTCACCCCCAGCCTAGGGCTACGTCCACCAACTCTTCTTCTCTTTTATTATCTTCTGTCAATAATCTACATGCATAGAGCCACAAGATCCTACTCCGCATAGGACAGGAGATCTGCGTGCACTTCGTGAGATCCTCCTTCCCCGAGCTAGATTACAACACAAATCCTTTACACAGTCTATTACAGTCACTTGCACTTAGCCTTACAAGTCTCACACAGTATGCACAAAGCATGTACAACTATCACTTGCACTTAGCACTTAGTATCACACACTTGCGCCCTTCTTACTTACATCGCCTAACTTTCTATTTATACATTACAAAATGGGCCTAAACATGGGTAAACCCATGGGCCGATATCCCCATACCCGTTACGGAAGCCCAAAACCCAAAAATCACTAAAAAAGGGGCTGAGATCCCGCGATCTCCGCTTCGACTTGTGCTCCGGCTTTGACAACCTGTCGAAGTCCCAAAATAGTTCAAACATGACGAAGGATCCTCAAAACTTGGTCAAGGGCCAACATGCCCCAAAAAATCACCTATGACTCATCCCAAGTCACTCTGGTCTAGGTAGCTCAGATTCAAAATCCTTGAGCTTGGCTCGAGATGCTTTGACCTGTTGCTACGCCAAGGCCTCCTACTCAGTGAACTCTTGGATAACTGCTTCGTTGACAGGTACCTCTAAGCACTATTCGATTGTAGCAATGACTTGTTCCAACTCTTCTCCTCAGCCTTCAATCTTCTTAAACAATTGGCATGCTTCATCCTGGACTGGTTGGAGCCTCTGAGTCACTTCCATGACTTTTCTCTGTATGGTGTGGACCTGCTATTGAGCAGTGCGTTGTTCCTAGGATCGCTTCATCCTTTCAACTGCTGACAGGAGATTCAACTGTTCCTATACTATTGCTTCTTGCTTCTTTGCCTCCTAGAGATGTAACTCCAGTGCCTTTAGTTTAGGGTGTTCAGTAAGTTGCTCGTAGGTTTGTGCACTTCTACTGCTAAGCTGTTTACATTCTAGAACGAATGCTTTGATCCTCTCAACTACGCTCTGGGCAGTGGCTTCTCTTTGATCTTGCACGTCCTGCGAGGTACTTGGCACTGTTCATAGCTCTAGGTCTGCGATTCTCTGTTGAAGCTGCTGATAGCTTTCGCAAGCTATGCTACTTGATGCTCCACTGTTTCTTCAGCCATTTTCTCTAAGCCTGTCACAAAGAAAAGTGCTCTGCTGACTGCTTCTTTGAATCTGAGCTGCTCTGCTAGCAAATTCTCTTTCTCTTGCTAGATCTGTTCTCTCTCCTCCTCGAACTTGGTGTGGAGGTTATCCTTCTTCTGTTGCGCAACTCGGTGTTGCTCTACCATTTCTATTGTGCTTGCTTCAGGGCCACCATGGCCTATTCTTTCTCTTCTTGCGCTCGACGAAGGCAAGCTTCGGTCACATCAGCTATTCTACGGATTTGGGAAGGTTCATCCCACAACTCTGGTTCTTCTGATGGCGAGGGCGCAGTGGATACTGCACGATTGGAGTGAAGGGCCTACTGTACCCCTCTTAGTTCTGTCTCAATTTTTTCATATATGGCTACTTGCTTGGCTTCTGTGTTCTACATAATATCCTATGAAGCGTCTGATATGGTTGTGATGATGAATTCAAAGTCATCAAGCGTGAGAACGATATGCAACTTGGTCTTACTAGCTATGGATTTCTTCCTCAAGGTAGGTTTTGTGTGGGAAACCTTTATTTTCTTAGAGGAATCAACCTCATCCACGGGATCCCTAGGTGGTGTTACTTTGCCTGGCTTCTGTTGATCTTCTTTTCCATTGGTCTCTTCTTTATCTACTTCGTCATCACCTCCTCGTCCCGATGATTCTGAAGTGGTTTCTTTTGATGCGCTGCTCAAGTTTTGTACCTCTTCGGTCTTCTTCCTTCTGCTGGTTCCAGGTGTGTTGTGTTCTTCATGAGTGGCCTCCGAGCTGCCAATTAATTTAGGATCAAACATTTATGTGGGGTTAGCAGGGATAAGGAGCTCTATAGACCAGTCCTTAGTTATCTCTTCGAGGTCCTCTTCTATAATATTATAGTACAACTTAAGCTCTTCTTTATGCTCGTCTGCACGCGCAGTGATATAAATAAATTATCGATCTACGTGAAATTTCATGAGGGGTATGAACTGATGTAGGGTGTTCGATGTCATGCGAGGGCAACCCCAATATCCCTCTTCATCTGGAGATAGTATGTGTGAAATACTACGTTTGACTGCCACTATTTTCCCATATCGCTCGAGTACCAGAGCGTGGATAACTTCGCAGCTAGTGGCTTGAATGGCTCAATGTCCGGGAAGGCCACACCTTCCAGCATCTCCCAGGTAGTAAATGCTATGAGGATAAAAAACCAACTGAAATGGAACTCATAGCCTTGATCTTGAGCTTCACGACAATCCAATTCAAGTTGGTTGACTAATTACTTTTCCCAGTTCATCTGGAGTCCTTCTACACATTTTTCGGTGAGGTCAACAACGAACCTCATGACCTGCGTAGGTCCGTTCTTTCTCACTAGCTTTGGTGCGATCAACTGGCAGGCCAGGCGCACTATGCCATTATGGATGGAATCTACCTTTAAGCCTCACATCCCCTTTTCTACATCGCCATAGGTATCCTTAATCCTCTGTGCCAGGGCGCGATCTGTAGCGTTCCCTGGGTAGAAGTCTTGTGGGTCTGGTCCCTACATGCTCAATCCGGTGATCCTATGGATCAGCGTCGAATTGGCTGTGATGCATCTGTCTAGACATATATAGCTGCCATGGTAGCATGATAGTAGGAGCTTAACACATGCGTTAACCTCCAGGTGCCTTCCAAAATGTGGGATCTTCATCACATTCAAGATGGTAGACTGCGCGAGGTTCATAGTCCATGGTTGGGGGATTATCCTAGAGTTCTTCCCCTTCATCCTAGTCAAGTACTTGTGAGGGGAGAGCATAATATGGTTCTTGCGGTCTCCTAGGATGAAGTCACTAAATTTTAATGTCGTGATATTATCCTGTTGCGTTCTAACTGCATGTATCCCCTTTGGGAGGTACGCAGTAACTTCGGTGTAATCAAAGTCTCTCAGGACATTGTCACGACTCACCATGCTAGCCAAAGGCAGGATGTAGTCGGGATTAAATTCGTGTTCACCAAGTCATCTCGATGCTTGGTTCTTTTCTCGGCTGCAGCTCAGGATGGTCCGGATCTGCGAGTAGTCGACGGGGAGGCTTTCACTCCTCACATCGATGAGGCCTGAATCCCTGCGGACATTACTTTCTCGGCCATTAGATCGATTAGAAATTCTTCTACACACTTTTTAGCTGCGTTGAGTTCGTCCGACATACACACTCAAGATCAGATAATTCTGATTGATGAATGGGTTCTGAAAGCAATAGAATAGGTGTCGATCTCAGTAAACACAATGCGGTAGAAATGAGTTGGCTTGGATACAATTTGCAAAAGTGTTCTTAGTGAAACAGTCGATGGAATAAGTAGACAACGATGTAACGAGTCTTCTCCAATGGACAAGAGGCCTTCATCAATGCAGTTCTGTATGTTGCGGTGCGGTCCCAATAGTCTAAAGACGAGATTTCCAGTCATAATTATTGTTCTAACCATTTGGGGGAGTCGGTCTAATGGTCATAATGCCTCCAATGGTTATATTTCTTCGCCATGGCGAAGTTCCATGTTGCACTGTTATGATATCCTAACGAAGTTCCAGTTTTTCAAATCTTCCTTCTGCGAATTCCCCTCTGGAATATTCTGCAACTTTTCTCTCTGCTTACTGAGCTTTCTAGCCTTCTTCCCTGTGATCTTCATCTCGATATTCCTCTTTCCATTCTGATTCTTATCTCCTTTTGGCATAGTAACTTCACGTTGTTGAGATTCTTTCGTAGGGTTCAAGGGAAATACTTCTTCTCTGTTTGGGGTAGGTGCTCCACTCTTCTGCGAGTCTTCTTGTGTTCTTTCAACTTCAACATCCAAGTTTCTGGTTCTAAATCTGTTCTCCTGTTCTTCAATCAAGTGCGCTATCCTCCTAGTCATGAAATATTTTAATTCTTGCTTCTTTTGTTCTAGGGCTTCCTCTTATTTTCTTCTGGTCCGATCCTTCTTAATCCAAGTTTTTCCTAGTAACATAGCAAATGGGGTGACATTCTCAATAAATTTAACAACCTTGAAATCTTCCTCTGTCAAAGTTCCATGAGAACTCATAGATATATGGGTGAGTCTTCCACATAGGGTTATCAACTTTCCTTTAAATAATCCTATTCCTCCTAATGAAGGAATCATAGTAGGCTTTCCTAAAATTTCCCATGTTCTTTCTGTCATGATATTCACCTGTGTTTCTTCATCCAGAACACAGTCAATGTCGAAGTCTCCTATTCTTTTTTCTATAAACTCTTTTTCTTTGAAGATCTCTGATAAGTTGATATTTTTGTGACCATTCAGGGTTTCTTTCATTTGTAGCAATACATTCTCTGATTCTTTCTGGGGTTTTTCCATAGTCTTAGTTTCTTGATCTTCCTCAGGGTTTTCTTGTCTCATATTCATTCTTTCAACCTTAGCAATAATTCTAGGAAAATCTAAAACTTCATGGTCCATAGATTTACAACAAAGACAACTAGGTCTTCTACCAGGACATTCCTTAGCAATATGTCCTGGTCTTCTACAATTATAACAAAGCGTTAATTCTCTTTTTCTTTTAAATGATCCCCATCTTTTCCTTTATTGCGCACTAGGGTCATAGTAGCCAACCTACAAAAAATTCTTTCTAGGATCCTGCATCCATTTGTTAGTCCAAAGATTCTTTCTATGCATAGGAATAACATATCTTTCATCATTTCTACCAGATCTACTCATATCAAATATTCTTTCTTCTAGATGTGCCCTAGTTTTTAAGATAGGTCAAAATTTATCAAACATACCTAGTCCATACTTTTGAAACACAAATTTCCACTTATCTTTCCTTTTCAATCAAACTTTTCAATGTTCTTACCTTTATCAGAGCACAAATCTTCAAGATCTTACCTCTTTTCTTCATATCTGACTTCTCTTCTTAGCATAGATCTTTACAGGTCAAGTAGAATACCACGCACTAGGGAAATAGATCTACGCACATAGCTTTCTCTTTTCTTCAGTTCCCAACAATCACAGTTTCAAGTCCCGACAACAGAACCATTTGTTGGCAAAAGGGTAGACCCAGGGTTCAACGTTTCAACAACACACCAACAAAATCCCAACTACCAGACCTTTTGGCAACACCTGTGAAGCAGATGCAATCTCACCCAAGGTAGAGGCAGGGGTGGTTGTAGAACTCCAGTGTTTGTAACCTTAGTTGGGACACAAATTTGTGATTGTAACACCTTACCAGAGCACTTAGCAGTTATATATCGTTAGTATTCAGCCTTAACTTACAATGCAGGTAAACCCTAACAACATGTCAACGCAATATTCATCTAGATATAGTACATTCAAGCACTAAGCACATTCACATAAGTTATATCTAGCATTCATCCATATTACTAAGCATAAAGTATCAATAGATCCATATATCATTCATCTATGCCAAAGAACTAAGAAAGTAAACACATCAATACATCGCAGAAAGCATAGAAACACATGATATACGTGTTTCACCCCCAGCCTGGGGCTACGTCCACCAACTCTTCTTCTCTTTTATTATCTTATGTCAATCTTCTACATGCACAGAGCCACAATATCCTACTCCGTGTAGGAAAGGAGATCTGCGCACACTTCACTAGATCCTCCTTCCCCGAGCTAGATTATAACACAAAGCCTTTACACAGTCTCTTACAGTCACTTGCACTTAGCCTTGCAAGTATCACACAACATGCACAAAGCATGTACAACTATCACTTGCACTTAGCACTTAGTATCACACACTTGCACCCTTTTTACTTACATCACCTAGATTTCTATTTATACATTACAAAATGTGCCTAAACATGGGTAAACCCATGGACTGATATCCCCATACCTGTTACATAATCCCAAAACTCAAAAATCCCTAAACAAAGGGCTGAGATCCCGTGATCTCTGCTTCGACTTGAGCTCCGCCTTCGAAAACCTGTTGAAGTCCCAAAATAGGTCAAACATGACCAAGGATACTCAAAACTTGGTTAAGGGCCAACAACACTTCTGGACGGGGGTAATACAGTCTGTAAACAAAGAAGGCCAGAAGTACCTGGCTCATAGGATATTTTGGGCAGTGGCATACCCAGATATATGACCACCACATGCTCCAAAGTGGAAGTCATTCAAAGCTTTCTCAGCCTCATCATAGGTGAGACAACGTCAAAAAATAAAGTCAACACCATGGTGATAAAGAGTGTCACCGAGAATTATGTATTGATGGGCTTGATACCGTATACGACGACGGTCTGTGCTAGCAAGGTTGGGCTAGAAAGTTTGAGTCTAGAGATAGATGATAATATCTCCGTACCAAGCGTCATCAGAGCTGATCAGAAAAAGGGATTCATTAGGCAAGGAATCCTCTGCCATGTTTTCTGTCTCAGTGGAGGAAAGGTCACATATCAGTTCAGCAAAAACCAATGATTTCTTAGACTTACGACGTTCAAACTCGAAGTCGAACTCCTAGAGAATCACAATCCATTTGGAGTACTTTCCCCCTAGAAATTGGCACATAAGGATATGCTGCATAGGGTTGCAATCATAAATGACAGTGGTCCTACGTAATAGGATATAGTGACGGAAACGTTGGATAGATTGAACAACTGCCAAGGCTAGTTTTTTCACATGTAGGTATTTGGATTTGGTAGTCGTGAGACTCCGACTCAAATAATAAATTACATGTTCATTGTGCGAATCATCTTCTTGGACTAAAACCATGGCAATGGTAGAGTCCGCAATGACGACGTAGAGGAAATAAAATCAACTATAATCGGGTGGGAAAAGCAGTGGTGTACGGGTTAGGGAAAGTTTCAAAGCTTTGAAGGATTTTTTGTCAGTTTCGTCCCATATGAACTCGTAACCCTTATTCAATAGTCAAGTAAATCCTAACTTTAACTCAATGTAATTCAGGATGAATCGACGCAAAATTTTTTCCTTCCCTTGCAAACTTTGGAGCTAACAAAGTGTCGAAGGAGGAGGTAGATTAAGGATAGCCTCAACCTTCAAAGGGTCCACCCTAACTCCGTGAAGTGACACAATAAAACCCATAATTCGGTCAGACTCCACACAAAAAACAAATTTGTGTGGGTTTAAATGGATACGATAGTAGCGACAACGAATGAAAATGGCTCGGAGATGGGCTGGGTGATCTTGGCGGTGCATGGAATGGGCCAGTATATCATCGAGATATAGTTGTACGATGTGCTTGATATCGTGAAAAGAATAAGACATAGCGCATTGAAAAGTTGCTCCAACGTTCTTTAAATCGAAAGGCAGTTTCCGATAGGCAAAGGTACCCCAAGGACAGATGAAAGCAGTCTTGTGTTGATCCGTGGGAAAAATATTAATCTGATTATAGCCGAAGAAACCGTCCATTAAAGAGAATATTTCACTCCTGGTGAAATCATCGACAATATGGTCAACGAAGGGGGTCAGATAATTATCCTTAGGAAAAGCTTTATTAATATCCCTATAATCGACACATACACGGATCATGCCTTGTTTTTTATTGACCAGAATTAGATTGGATACCCAATCGGTTAAAGCCATAGGATAGATAAAGTTGAATTTAAGAAGTTTTTCAAATTCGATCTTGATAGGGGCGGATTTAGGAGGGTGGACCGAGTGAATTCTCTGTCAAACGAGTTTAGCATCTGGGTAGGTCTTAATTTCATGCACAACGATATCAAGGTCAATACCCAACATCTCTTCGTAGCTCCAAGCGAAAACGTCACAAAATTCTTGAAAAATAGCTTTATAAGTGACAACTTCATCATCAGAACATGCGGCTCCAATATGAACATGGATATGTCAAGAGGAACAGTGGGTGAAATTGTTACAGTAAAATCCCCCTGCGGACATGTGAATCCCCTCTTGGACTCTAGACTCCTAAGACAAAGACAAAAAGGTGCTAACGTTGATCACTGACATCCCTTTAAACCTAGATAAGCTAATCTATAGAGAAGAGGAAGAAGATGTACCTTTTTATGATGTTTTTCCTCGCCCAATCCAAGTTGAGATCTGATCCCCAAGCTCTTCAACAAGTCCCGCAATCCAATCAAATACAAAGCATGCTTCCTCTTCTACTATTATTAGTTTGAAACTAGATCTATCCAAAAGGAACAAGTCCATGAGAAATACACATAAACTTGAAGGAAACAGGCCAAGCACATATATATTAATGAGAACAAATCAAAGTACTTACAAATGTAGATGCAGATGTAGCAGCCTCACCAAGCTCTCCTTGTCCAACCCCTTGCTTGAATGATCCAAAATCAAAACAACAATACTTTTCACTGATTATTTTCCCTCACTTCTCATGAGATCATAAGTTTGGTATCTCGAAACTCCTCTATCCCCCCTCCTCCATGGAAATCCCTCATTATATATGATTTAGAGGCTTAACCACCATGGGGAGGATCTCTCATTAGATACATTAAGAAAGGGATCTCTAATATATTTAGGGAGAAAATATCTCTTAAGGATTTTGGGGAGGAAATATCTCTCAAGGATTTTAAGGAGGAAATATTTCAACCATCCATGAGATCCTCCACCTTCCCTAAAAATAGGAAACCAAATGTGAGGTGGTATTTATGTTCATGAAAAAGAAAGTAATTAAGTGTGAGAATCATCTGATTAGAGGTCAATGATGTAAACCCACTGTCAGAAGCGAGGAGGCCTACCATTGAGGCATGCAGGTCCCAAGGTACTAACTGGTTTCTAAGTCTAATTCCCAGATGATGTGTTGAAGTTGACAGGAAAAGACTCGTCGAAGGAGGGCCTTGATGTATCCACCATCAACGAAATGAAATTAACATAGAGATGTAATATGGTGAATCAAATGAGTATGGACTGACACGATTAATGAAACTAGAAATTTGTGATGGTTGACCCTCGAAGTGGATACTTCCCTTGAACACTAGGGCACAAACGACAGAAACACAACAAGGACCAAAAAATGATGTAATGGATACTGTGAATTTCGTTGGGTGACCCAAAGGAGTAAAGAAACTCAGAGGATTGGTTCAGTGCAGAGGTTCAGTGGATGAAAATAAAATGTGTCATGTTCAAGGGCGACTGTAAGAGTGACTTGTGGTGTTTCCAAAAACTGCTTGGCTTGCTTCCTTCAAATTTCCCCCCATCCAGATAGACGAGTACCCCTTTTTACTTTTACGAGATCAAGGAGGATAAAACATGCTCGATATAACTCACCTTCGGTAATTCCCTCTTCCTTTGTTTAATGAACCAGAAGAAGTAAGGGTTCGGTCCCATATAGGCCCTTCAATGTGTAACTTTTTTAACGAGTCTAGAGAAGGTAAAATAAATGAATTTTCATGTTTAGAGAGTTTGCAAAGAACTTAAAGATGACTCCAGCGTTGTCACTTTTTGTAATGTTAGTCTCACAAGGCCAAAAAAGAGATAAATTATCACTTGAAAGATGCCCTTTAAAACCTTTTAACGAGTGGGAAAGGAAGCAAGATCACTCGTCAATCTTTTCATGTTTAGAGAGTTCGAAAAGAGCTTAAAGAAGACTCTAGGGGGTTCCTTTTTTGTATAACCTTTACGAGTCCGAAAAAGTGATAAAAGTCTAATCGGTTACATTCTCATGTATTTTAGAGCACGAGAAAGAACGAAGAATAAGCTCGGTATTGGTTTCATTTTTACACAAGATTGAAACAAAATTAAACGTATGCTTGTAAATTCCCAATGTAAATTACAAAGGTTGGGATACCCATGGATGGTTGGTACTCTGCCCCCATCTTGAAAATATAGTGGCTTAACTCCAGAATGATAATCAAAGGCTGGAGACATGCACCCCCAAGCTTCAATTCATTCATCGACTTTGAGGTTGTCACCGATTTATGTACTAGATGGAGAAAAAGGATAAGGGTGGATGAAATGAAGGTTCAAATACGAGACCTAATGAAAGACTTGAATTGTTAGGAGAGGTGACTGTTTCATTTTTTAACGAGCATGACATAGGAAAAGAACTATGCTCAAGGATCTGGGTTCAATCCCCAATTTTTTTTTTCATTTTTTTAATGAGCTTTCCATAGAGAGGAAAACTATGCTCGTAACATTTGTTTCATTTTTTAACGAGCTTTCCATAGAGAAGCGAAAACTATGCTCAAGACCTCTGTTTCATTTTTTAACGAGCTTGCTACAGAGAGGAATAATATGCTCGTAACTTCACTTGATCATGGCTCCTAAGAGGACAATTCTCTGGAAGGAATACATGTCAAGGGACAAACGTCAATCATGGCTTCCAAGAGATCTTCACTGGACAAAAGAAAAACACCCTCGAAGGAACACATGTCGAGGTCCACGATAGGGGTAAGGAGATCAAGCTACAAAATCCCTACCAAAGAGATCATCATGTCAACTACCGGATCTAAGTAATCGGAAGTTGAAGTCATGGGAGACAATGCCACATAATTGACCTATGGCAGGGGTGATACCGACTGCATATAAGACCCGTTTAGGGAGGTCATTGGTTTGATGGTCAAGTCAGGGCCAACAAATGAAAGTTGATCAATAGTCACCGTTCTTCCATCGCGCGGGAAAGATATCACACGAAAAAGAATATAGCTTTCATGTCATAGACATAATCT
Source organism: Picea engelmannii (assembly GCA_009831015.1). Taxonomy (NCBI): domain Eukaryota; kingdom Viridiplantae; phylum Streptophyta; class Pinopsida; order Pinales; family Pinaceae; genus Picea; species Picea engelmannii. The sequence goes on from WSFP011488449.1 coordinate 10,975, forward strand.
CGCCCAAGGAGTAAATCGAAATCCAAGGGGTCCTGGACTACCATAACATCAATAAAGATAGTTTTCCCTACCAAAGTTATGGGAAACTAATGAAGGATCCCTAAAGGGTGACTGGTTATTCTATTAAAAGAAAACATAGTCTGGGTAATCGACCCAAGCTGAGGATAAACCAAAGCTTTCCAAGCAATAGAGGAAAAAATACTAACGGATGAACCTTCATCTATCAGTCCATGAGGAACGTCCCGACCACAAACTTGTACTATAATCTTGAAAGGAATGTGAAAGGGAAGATGAGGTCCAGTTAGCACACCTCAATCAAAAAGGATGGCCTCATTACTTGGAGGGGGTTTCGCGGGAGAGGGAATAATGCCCCCCAGCACGATAGATTCCATATCAATGAGAAAAACGTGGGTATAATTGTATTTACTCTCTAACGTGAGAGTAGGATCGACTGATAATGAAATCAAATCAACCACTTGGGTTTCATTCTCCAAGGGGAGAATGGGGTCGACAGGTGGAAACAGATCGAACTCTTGGGTTTCACTCTCTAATGGGAGAGTGGGATCGACCGAAGATGGGATCATATCAAGCACTTTGTCAACTGATTCAACTAAGGATGTGACCAGATTGACGACATGATCAACCAGATTGACTGATAAAGGGACTGAAGCAACCAATTTGGCACTCGTAAGAGGAGGAGTGGGACTGACCAATGACGGGACTGGATCAGTCACTTGGGTTTCACTTTTCAGATGAAAAGTGGGGCTGATTGATGATGGAACTGGATCAAATACTTTGGTTAGTGGTTCAACCGAGGGTGAAACTAGATTGACCACTTGATCAACTGGACTGACCAGGGATGGAACCAGATTGACCATTCCATCAACTAACGATGGGTTGGGGGAAATATTACGATAACCAGTTGGAAGTTGAAGCTTTTCCAAAAGAGAAGAAGCCTCGTCCATATGAGGAAAAAAGTGAGAATAATGATCACCTTCACATAACATACAAGGAAACTTGACAGTTGTCTTCTTCTTACCAACCTTAATGTCACTAGTTGAAGGGGCATCACCAACATGTCTAACAGAGGCCGATGATGTGGAGGAACACATTTCTAAGACCTTGGGAAGACTAGGGAAATCCCTCAGAAAGTGGTCACCCTTACAAACACTGCAAGGGAATTTGGGTTTCAGATTCTTCGTTTTAATCTTTTTGACCTCATCAACACTCCCAGTACAATTAATAGTAGTTGGTTTCTTGGATCCAACATATGATATGGTTGGAGGCTTGGTCCTTTTCGGGTTCTTATTCTTCTTCTCTTTCTGTTTCTTCTTCTTCTTATCAACCTGGCTACTTGCTTTAGAGTTTTCACTAGGCGAAGAAGGATAAAGGGAAGGAGACTTAATAGGTGAAGAAGGCGAAAATTTGACATGAGGTTAATGTGTGGGTGGTGTAATGACATCTGAAGTATTAGGTGCAGCTGAAGCATTGGGAAGATTCAAGATCACTGGAGTGGGGAACAAACAAACCGATAATCCGATGGTGAGTCCCGGAAGACTCAGTGTGGAAATATATGGAGGACCGATGTTTCCAAAAGAAGGAAAGGTGAAAGGTTCCCTGGGACAAGGGGTTGCTCCATTGGTACTCCTAGGAGTTGATTCCATTAACACTAACTCGACCTAAGTTCCACTAAGTAAAAAAAACAACACACACTATGAATCTAAGAAGCAAACAATCAAACAAAACTTCCCACAATGAAACCACTAGTTGGTGATGAAATCCAACATCACGAGATAAATATAGGAAGGGGTGGGGATAGAGTGGGTGGATCAATTACGTTGGAGACCTGCTTAACAGACTTATGCCTTGGTGCAATCTTCCACATAGTAATTGTGGATTTACCCTCCAAGGAGCCTGAGTGAGTTTGACCAACGTCTGTTCTAGGTATAGTAAGACTTCCCTTCACCGTCACCTTGTGTAAGACCCTGAAGATTATGGCTACTAAGGTCACCAACTTTGAATGTATGGGCAGGATAACAAGTCCAAAATCATTTAAGAGAACTGAGGACAAGTGGAATGGTAGAACTCTATAGGACCTCGAAAGGATTTGGAGTTCACGAAGCACCGAGACCAAATGAAGAAAGTTGAATCTCGAGAAGAAACCCCAATATATGATCTGACTACTACAAACGATTAAACCACGAAGGGATAATCTTTGTAACTCTCCCAAACACGACCTCGTACGTAACCCCTGCGTGAGAGGGGGATCCCAGTAAGATTATAGGAAAATTGGATTTTCGCTCCCTATCGCAAGATGCTAAGTTTGTTTGACATCTTTGGAAAGTTATCCTTTCAACCTATTCCAAAGCCTTACACCTTAAGCTAATGTAGGTTTTCTAACAGAAAATGTAAAAATGCCTGATAAATTTTAGTTTAGCGCTTGATTTTAAGGCTGTTGTTTACTCAAGAGGAGCATGGAGTGGAATAAATGATGTTTTGATCGACTCTAAACAATGTAAAGAAATGAGAATGAAAATATTTCACTTCGATGAAATCTATATTACAAGAAGGAGAAAACGTTCATCATTCCAGATGCATAATGCCCCAAAATGCCAAAAACTATGCAATTCCGCTACTTCAAATGCAAGCTAGTTTGATTATGATGTATACAGAAAGTAAATACAAATCGTTCAATTCTCTGCAACTTTCAATCAGAAGAAAGAGTCATATGTAGATGCAAAACACACGAAGTGACATAGGTTTCAAACAAAGCATGCACTCAAAGCAATGAGAACTGAAAGAAAACAAGTAGAAAATTGTTCTAACAAGAAATCAATAAAGGATTCAACAACTGACAAACATTCAATGAGTACAAGAGAATGCAGAGAATAATCCAAGAAAAGACAGGGAGAAAGAGAAAATACCGAAATTGTCCCGACAAAACAAGCAGCTAAAAAGGGCAATTTCACATTTCTGAAAAAGTTTCAATATCCAATAAATAAAATAGGGGGTGATAAATACTATATCTCAACCTAAATAACTTCACAAACCATCCACAAATACTGGGTAAAAACTTCCACAAAACATGATGAAAAAATCTGAGCAAAAAAGGGCAAAAAACCTCCAAAACAGACACTAGCGCTCCTTGTCTCAAGGGTACATAGCGTCGCAATGATCCCTAAATAACTATAGGGGAGCACTGATGATAGATAAGCACTCTGATATGGCCTACATGGGGGCGTTTATATTCCCAGAACCTCAAAAAAAGATCCAAAAAATGAAAAAAAACTCACCCATAATGCATAAAAATTGGTGAAAATGTAAGTGAAGATGGGAGAAGGGTAATGGATCATAAACAAACAGTAAAACTCATCTAAAAGGTGGGTAAAGGGTAGGGAAAAACCAAGTAAATAAAAATATATGTTGATCCCCAATGGAGTCTCCAATTTCTGTTACAGGAAAATCCCTTGCGGACAGGTGAATCCCCTCTTGGACTCTAGACTCCTAAGACCAATATTGAAAGGTGAAAACGTTGATCACTGACATCCATTTAAACCTAGCTAAGATAATCTATAGAGAAGAGGAAGAATATTTACCTTTTTACGATGTTTTTCCTCGCCCAGTCCAAGTTGAGCTTTGATCCCCAAGCTCTTCAACAGGTCTTGCAATCCAATCAAAGAAAAAACATGCTTCCTATTCTACTATGATTAGTTTGAAACTAGATCTATCCAAAAGGAACAAGTCCATGAGAAATACACATAAACTTGAAGGAAACAGGCCAAGCACACATATATTAATGAGAACAAATCAAAGTACTTACAAATTTATATGAAGATGTAGCAGCCTCACCAAGCTCTCCTTGTCCAACCCCTTGCTCGAATGATCCACAATCAAAATAACAATACTTTTCACTGATTATTCTCCCTCACTTCTCATGAGATCATAAGTTTGGTATCTCTAAACTCCTCTATCCCCCCTCCTCCATGGAAATCCCTCATTATATAATATTTGGAGGATTAACCACCATGGATAGGATCTCTCATCAGATCCACTAAGAAAGGGATCTCTAAGATATTTAGGGAGAAAATATCTCTTAAGGATTTTGGGGAGGAAATGTCTCTCAAGGATTTCAAGGAGGAAATATTTCAACCATCCATGAGATTTTCCACCTTCCCTAAAAAATAGGAAACCAAATGTGA
>WSFP011488454.1:0-15173 GCA_009831015.1 Picea engelmannii
AGCTCAATATTTGGGGGTCCAAGAGCCCTCCCTTGGAGGAAGAGGGGACCAAAAGTCTCCCTTACTCTTTGGTGTTTTCTTTCCACTAATACAATCCTTTCCATTGGTGGCATGAGTCTTGCTTGTTTCTTGTTCTTATGTTCTTATGCACTATAGTTTAATTGTTTTTATCATTCTTAGTTTAATTCTTTGCTTATATTTTATGCTTTATCCTTCTAACCCTTTCCTTTACTGTTGTCTTGCCTAGCTGATCCAATTGGAATTGTAAGCACCATTATTTTGCTCATTTAGGTGACAAAAGAGGTGCAAAAGATTGGCGACTCCACTGGGGAAAGGTATCAATTTCCTACCCCATTTGGGTTATTTCAGCTCTTCTTTTTGTTTCTTTAACTTGCAAGGATCATAACTGGCCCAAGCCGACCTACAAAAAGCCAAGTTCAAATATGAGCAGAGAGAATTTCATCTGAAAATTTCCTCATGACCATGTAACAGAGAGTGCGCGCATGTTTTAACCCATAGGCGCATCTTCAATGCAGGTGCGCCAAAACCACTATATCTCTCAGCACCCTCTGCACACCTACACCCATAAATCACTTTCAGTTCACGCATTGGCTCTCAGAGCATCTATGTCTATTATGAGGCCCATGCACCTGTGCAAAAACACACACATTGTAAGCTTCTTGCGGTCTGTGGAAGGTCCATAGCCTTCTTAAAGTTGATTCCATGCATATTGTAATCTGCACCACACTTAAATTCCCTCTCCATATAAAGGGAATAGTCAAAACGTAGGCACATAGGGGGTTAAAAATCATTATTTTTCCTCTTTTGATTTCATGTTGCCTCATGGATGGCTTTCTTTGATTAAAGTTTAAATTGGAATCGTTCTACGTCACATATAAAAATTGCATTGGGACCAAAAATTGGATATCAATTGTTGAGTATGCTCTTCTCTCACGCCCCAAAGCGATCTTGAGAATCAGAAAGAGGTTGAAGGAAAATTTCATCTCCCTTAAAAAAGAAAATATCTTTAGGAGAGGACAACATCCCCCTCGGGACTCCTCTTAGTTTATTTTTTTCAAACACATCTTAAGATTGTAACGGGCCCATACATGCCCACATGCTACAAAGATAGGATAGTGTTAAAATTTACTTTCTTAGATTAAATCACTAGGCAAGTTTTAAGGCTTTGTAACGGGCCCATACATGCCCACATGTCCACAATCTAGGATAGTTTCAAATCTTTCTTGGATTAAATCACATTAGGGAGCTAAAGGAATAGTAAGGACCCACATGTCCACATGTTAGTTTCCTAGGGACTTTAAAATTCTGCAAGTTTGTACCAATGAAATTTAGTTAATTAGGTAATCAAGACTTGTAAGGACCAAGCGAAGTCCACATGCAACAAGGTGACACCTGATTTATTAAAAATATTGGCACACTTTCACTTGATTCACACATAAAATTCACTACTCACTCACATAGTTTTCATCTTGAAACGTGGAGGTTGAAGTAAGTTTCCTCCAAAGGGATTCCAAAATGCCCCACCCTTTTCTTGATGAAACTATCCACTCCCACTTAACTTCAACGAGATTGGCTCACACCCCCAATCTCTCAAACAATCACACCTAAAATATTCCTAAAAACTCACTAAGTTTTCCTCCACAGGAGGTGTCAAATTTTTTTTTTTTGTCTAGGTAGGATTTCGGGGATAGGCATCCAAATAACTCCCCGTTATCTGGTTCTCACATCTTCAAACAATAGAAGTTGTCAAATAGGGAACTTTAAATCCTCCAAGTGAAGTGTTCCTAACACCATAAGGCAGGGATATACCCATAAAAGGTTGAAGGCTGAGGTCCGGTTGTTCTATGCATCCCCCCTTGAGGCACCCACCTCTTGGATGGGATCCAACCCGTGACCCATTTCTTAGGCCAAACATCTAAATGTCGCACTTTGACCGAGGTACCTAGTGACCAAATTTTAGGACATCTACCCAGGTGGAAATTGTGGGCTACAATTGCACCTTGATCGGATTTTGTGTGTCTATTGGGAAATATCGCCAGCTCTTTAGGGATATGTACCCTCTACCCCTCATTATAATTGATTACTTCATCCTTCACTAGTTCCTCTTCTAGTGGCTTCAGACCCCACTGTTGAGTGCTATTGGAAGGTCCAATGTTGTTTGAGAGGAAGTACATTATGTCTTTTAGGACACGAGCATTTGTTTTCTTTGTTCTCCCACGTGGACAAAATCCACCTACCCACATGTATGCTTATTTATCAATTGATTTATGTATGATGTTCTTGTGATTACATACAATTGTGAGATATATTGTGAAAGTCCAAGTTATACAAAGTCTCTTGTTCATTAAGTTCTCTCATCACCATTTTCACACATCCACCTTGCTAGTCGGACATCAGAGGAGACCCACAAAATCCCCGTCATTCCAGATTCTTGCTAAATCTCCCTCCCATTCTAGGGGGAGTTCCAAGTCTTGTCAACTCATCGAACATACTTCCCCACACCCCTGTGAGTGCCACTGTCTTAGGATCATCTTTGCTTGGTTACACTTTGCTTGGGTCCACTTCCCAAGGTCAAACATCCCCACACTCTCATTTCCACGGAAGCAGGGGGCCAACTTCTTCTCAAGGGGGAAGTACAAACCCACCTAGTCACCCTCAAGGGTCAAGTACACAAAACACTCACACTATGGATGGAACTAATCCTTTTCCACCACCTCAGATGCCATACTTGGTTCCCCTCAACATACCAGATCTGACTAAACTCACCAATGATCCTATATTGCACAACCCCACATGGCCAACAATGCCTACCAAACTGCCTTCATACATCCCCAAGTTTGAAGGAAAATCGGGAGATGATCCGGCCAACCATATCATGACCTTTCACTTATGGTGCTCTTCAAACATCATCATGGACAATTTCGTCTGATTGAGGTTATTTCAACGTACACTCATTGGCCCATCAGCCAAGTGGTATGTAGAAGAAAAATCTGGGTCCCATGTGACCTTTGAATCCTTGGCCAAAGAATTCTTGACCTTCTTTCAACTACCAATTCATCATGACAATGGCCTTGAACTACTCTCAGAATTTAAACAAACCTCTGCCATGCACATCGTTGACCACATTCGCGAATGGCGTCGGCGACGTAGTCTCTGCAAAGATGAAGCTACTCCACAACAATGTCTCAATTGGTTCCTCAAATCACTTGTTTCCCTCCTTGCCAAAGATGTGGCGGCCACCTTCCCCTAGTCTGAAGAAGAAGCCATTAGCAAGGCCCAAAATTTTGAACTCATTTACTCACAGTCAGGGTACCTGTATACAATACTACCTGATGCCCCGAGACCCGTGTCATTCGGCCAGGACAAACCTGGGATGTCTCACTTAGAATATGGATTGATTGGTACCACTACACACCACATTTAACATCCCCAACAACCACCAATGTATGGAACCCCTCAATATCCACCTACATACGATGGACCCTCTTATTATAATCCTCCCCCTTATCCACAACCATACCCCTTGACCTTTCCTCCGCCCACCAGCAGACCACCGCAAGCATCCACAATACACCCTGTAGCTCAACCCAGTTCTGGTACCCCCTCCACCTCTTCTTACACCCTAAGCACCAGTGAAGCCACCACGCCTTCCTATGCATCCTATGGATCATTACCACAACATAATCTGTACTTTCCATTTCCCGCCCCCCCCCAACCTATTCCTTCACCACAAGGAAAACCACATGCTGGGGTTAACTTTGTTCAACCATCTCCCGTTCAACAATACCAAACTTTTGAACAGCTGAATATGGATAATCCATCCCATCAGTCGAAAAATGTCAGAAAGAAAGGGAAAAACTAGAAAAATAATAATCTTGGACCAGGAGGAAACCAGAACCAACCTGCAGGGGGAAACCAAAACCAGGAGAACCGGAACCCTCAAAGGGGAAATAAAACAAAATGCCAAGGAAATAACAACAACAGTATTCAGACAAACTTCCCTTGTGCCCTTTGCAGTGAGTATGGCCATTATACTCACCATTTCCCCCAAATCGTAGACTTCAAATGGATGAAAGAATCTGGTAATGGACCACATCCACCAGCCCCGCCTTCCCCCCAGATGGGCCCACAAAAATATGTGCAGCACCCACCCTGAGTCATGTTGCAAAACCCCATACTACATAAAGGGGTGATGAACACCCAACAAGAGATGCACCCTGCCCCACCACAGGTAGGACCATATCACAACCTAGTCACTTCGACAGATCGATCTGTCCTCATCGCTAGTAAGGAAGAGGTCCTTCTACAAATGCACAGTCGTCAATATAGTTCCCCCTCTGACCTGACTCCCACTACCTTAGAGGCCACCCTAGTCACGACTAGCCCACCTTTGATGATTCTACTCCCTAATACTGAAACACCTCTTCACATCCCTTGCATCCCATTGCAAAGGAATGTACACAACCCTCAAGCTAGGACAACCCACAATTATAGTCTGGTCGACGACTTGACCCAATCCCCCACTGTCATGTCAGTCTTAGAAGTTCTTCAAACCTGTCCTACTCAATGGAAATCATTACTTTCCACTCTGGGGGCAGTCGACCCTGCCGATACTCGACTCATCACATTTGATCTTGACAATGGAGAACCCTGTCTCCCCGCTCTTGTCACTTTTCAAATACCAGTTAAAATCCGGAACATCACAGTTCACCATTGCATCGTTGACGAAGGTCCATCCACATGCATCATGTCCAAAATCATTTGGCAGAAACTTGTATCTCCAGAGCTAATACCATCTGCTATTACTCTGAGGGCCTACGACGGATGACCCTCGTCTCCCAAGGGGCTCTTCCAAAATGTCCCCGTCGAACTTGAGGGAAACATTATCCTTATTGACATTGAGGTTAACGATGCCCCACTCGACTACAATATTTTGTTTGGTCGTAGCTACATGTATGTTATGAAGGCATTCGCCTCTTCTATTTTCTGAACCATGATGTTTCCCCATAACTGAAAGATCATTACCATTGATCAAGTATCACATTATGAGCCTAACCCTTCATCCAACATTGAAAACATCCTCCCTTTTGTCCACACTAATCCAGATTCCTATCCACTCATCAAGATGGGCCACGGAATGTTAAAGGACCCATCCTTACTAAGGACATACCACGGAGCACCACCGCTCATCCATCCTTCCACACAAGTATGTGTCATCTCCACCAAAGGAATGACAACTAAACATACTCTCCCTCCCACCAAGACCCCTTTCATCCCTGACATCCCACTAGTTGCAGAACTCCTCCCTTAAGAACCTTCTTGACCTTGTTCAGCTCTACCCATTCCTGATATTCCCCTCCCCCAAGGCCATATCCCGGTTTGGGAAACATTCCCCCAAGCCATTACCCAAATCCCTTTATTTTACCCCCCACCAGGTGTACAATATTTCCAAGTAGCTGCAACGCTCACCCTTCCTAACATGGTGTTGGAAATCCCAGTATGGTATCTACATCCACCTGAGATGGTCCCTCAACCATCCCTCCCTCCCCAAATAGAAGGAATCCTGATGCAAATTCCCATACTTACCCCCACTGTCTCACCCACACCCCCACTTGTTATCACCCTTGCTACAGCTGGGGGCAGACGGAAAAAGAGGGAGCCCACTGCTCCACTTCCCCCATGTGTCCAACCTCCTTATGCGCTATGCGAGAAATACGAACACCCCACCAACAAGTGCCCATATCTCCCTGAGTTACGTAATCTCATTCAACTTCCTCAAGCACCACCACCTCTCATCGCTTCCTCCAGTACTGCCGCTATCTCCCAGAACACAAGTAGTGAAGGACTACGAACCAAATTTGCATGTGCCATCTATTCAGAATATGGCCATTATACACACCATTGTCCAGCGTTACCTTAGTTTCGGAAGATGCTAACAGTCGTATGCCAGATCTTTCAGCAAGAACCCACCCCAACACATGTCACCAACATCCATTATGTCATGACCTCAGTCAGCGAACGTGTTATATGTCCTTTCTCTCTATGCAAATCACTTGATCATTTCACATATCAATGTCCTATGATCATTGAATATAGGTGTCACCAACTAACCCTTATTCAAAATCCTACACCCCCTCCTCCAATAGAACTAGTGAGTACCCCTACCCCATCACTTGATATGGTTCATATATTTTCACCGAAACCTGTGGCACTCCCTACTCCCCCATGGTTCCTAGATGATTTATATGAGGATTTAACCCGAAATCCACCCAATTCTCCAATTCATTTCCCCACAGAGATTCTACACTCGACTACCATTTTCAACCCACAATATCTCTATATTTGGTTTATGTCGAGTGAACCATATGAACCTCCTTACGATACCCCCTCTACATCATCACTACCAAACAAAAAACCCACAGTGACAGTCACCAAAGTCACTCCTTTTGATCGCCTATATTCTCGACAGTTTCATTGCAACGAAGACATCCTTGAGGATTTAACTAAGCCTGATTTCCCATGGGACATGCTCCACCACAGAGCACTTTTTCCTTCCCAGGAAGTCACCGGGCCTCCTAACCAAAACCCCATCTACACAGTCAAAACCAAATATTTTCTCCCATCAGGTCATATAGATTGGTTCAAAAACCCTATCCTTGCCCCCGACGCTTTCGAAGAAGGAAATATGGCCAATATTTTCCCCACCATCAAAATCGATATTTCCATCAAGTATGGAGTCATAGAGGAAATTACCATTGGCACCGCATGCTCTCCTAAAGAAATCACCTCCTACAAATCTCTCTTATAGGAATACCAGGACATCTTTTCCTGGTCATACATAGAGATTCCCAACCTTGATCCCTCTATTTTCGAACATCGTATCAACACCTGTCTCTCAAAAACAACGTCTGTTACACCCATCCAAAGTAGTTTCCATCAATGCTAAAATTGAAAAATTACACGCTGCAGGGTTCATATACCCCATCGCATATACGTCATGGGTCTCCAACCCATCCCTGTCAACAAAAAACAGGGCACTATCTGTGCCTGTATAGACTTTTGCGATCTCAATCATGCTTGTCCCAAAGACAACTTTCCAATGCCCTTTATCGACCAAATTATCGATGATTGCACCGGTCACAAAGCTCTGTCCTTCATGGATGAATTCTCTAGATACAACCAAATTCAAATCCACCCATCCGATCAATACAAAACCACATTCAGTTCCCCCTGGGGAATTTTTTCATATCGTGTCATGCCTTTCAGCCTCAAGAACGCAGGGGCCACTTTCCAATGCACCATGACATACATTTTTCATGATCTCGCTCATATCATTCTCGCCTACTTGGACAATATCACTGCTCACTGCAAAAAACGCACTCAACATCTTAGTGATTTATGAAACATCTTCCAATGGTGTCATCAGTACAACATCCGCTTGAATCCCCTCAAGTGCATGTTTTGCGTCACTACTGTCTGCCTTCTTGGGTTTATCGCTTCCCAACGTGGAATTACAGTTGACCCCCTCAAGTTCCAAGCCATCACGGAAATTCCCCCACCATGGAATTTATGCCAACTACAGAGCCTACAAGGCAAAGATAAATTTTTACACCGCTTCATCCCCGATTACGCCACTTGAGCACATGGTTTCCTTCACCTCTTATGTCATGATATCCCATTCCAATGGGACGGACATGCCCAAAACACTTTTGATGATCTCAAAACAACCCTCCCCAATGCCCTGTTGATTAGTCCACCTGACTATAATCGCAACTACATCCTCTGTATCTCAGCCTCAACCATATTAGTAGTAGGATTTCTCTTCCAACTAGGGGACGATGATCGTGAGCATGTCATTTACTACATTAGTAAAAATCTTTCAGGGATACCCCTAAAATACAACCATGAAGAAAAATTGGCTCTTGCAGTTGTCCTCACATTCCAGAAATTGCACCATTACATTTTGCTTCAAACTACCAAACTCATCGCAGATTCCAACCCAATGCACTACTTACTCAGTCGCTAGAAAATCAATGGCAAATTTTCCCGATGGATTGTCATCCTTTAGGAGTACAACCTTAAATTTTCAACACCCAAGAGAAAGAAATCCCTCATACTCGACGAACTCATTACGACATTTTCCTCCGATACTACCAGTACCCCCGTCAATACTGACTTCCCTGATGAACATCTCTTCTACATCCCCTCGGATGACCCATGGTATGATGATCTTCTCATCTACCTCCGAACACAAAAATTTGGAAATCACCTTTCCCGAGACGATCATCAACGTATTCGTCACCAGGCTCCCTGCTACATACTTATCGGTGATATCTTATATCGGCACGGGGTCGACACTGTACTCCACCGATGTTTGACTATCGATGAGGCCAATCGAGTCTTGAATGAATACCATAATGGCTCTTGCAGGGGCCACCTCTCAAGAATGTCCACCGCTCAAAAAATCATTCGCGTCGGTTATTTTTGGCCTACATTATTTCACGATTGCATCAATGTTGTCAAGCGATGTAACAACTGTCACCTTTATGTGAACAAAGCGTGAGCACCACCTGCTCTTCTCCACCCAGTCATTACTGTCGGTCCCTTTTGAAAATGGGGCATAGACTTCATGACTTGCAACCCTCCATCCAGTAATTGACACAAATATATCGTCGTGGAATTCGATTACTTCGCCAAGTGGGATAAAGCCATGCCTACATTTAACAACACTGATGACACCGCAACATGCTTCTTCTTCAACCACGTCATCTCCTGCTTTGGCGTCCCACTACAGCTAGTCTCTGATCATGGGAAACACTTTGAGAATGAGATATTTGTCTAACTCTCCTCTCGGATAGGCTTCTCCCACGAGTTCACCTCCCCATACTACCCTCAGTCCAATGGATAGGTAGAGGCGGTCAACAAGGTCCTCAAAACTATGATGCAGCACACGGTTAATAAACATAAGACCAATTGGCACCATATTTTATTTTCCACGCTCTGGGCTTATCGCACGGCAATGAAAACTGCCACTGGTTTCACACCATTTCATCTAGTCCAAAGGGTCGAGGCCACTCTTCCCATCGAGTGTGAAATTCCCACCTTACGCACCGCTATTGAGCTATTACCCACCACTTCTCCAATGGAGAAGCGTTTGCTGAACTTAGAATCCCTTGATGAAGATCATTGATATTCATTACAGAACAATGAGGCAGCCAAAAAATGGTCTAAAGCCACTTTTGATCGCCATGTCAACCTTTTCTCATTCAATGAGGGCAACCTCGTCCTTGCTTATGATGTCACTCACGATACCCTTGGCCATGGAAAATTCGAGTCACTATGGCATGGACCTTACATCATCCAACATTGCCTCACTAAAGGCGCATATATTCTGGCCTCTCCCGAAGGCCAGCCTCTCAAAGAACCCATCAACAGGTTGTACTTAAAGAAATTTTACGCTTGAGCGTAGCCATACTACACTAGGATTTTTCTTTTTGTACATATTTTTGTAGAGTTTTTAAGCTTCTTTCTCCCATACCTCACGTCTAATATACCATTTATGTTATTGATAGATGCCTCCTCCATTGGCCTACCACATCGATTATGCCAACGGAGCTAGTCGTTGGACACAGAATCTCGCTTCGGTCGCTTGGGCCCTCTATTCACCCTCACATAAACTGCTCCACTCCGGCGGCACATGTTTGGGTTTAGCAACCAATAGCCAAGTAGAGTACATGGTCATCATCGACCTCCTCGCTAAGGCCTTCCATCGTCATATTCGTCACCTTATCATATTACTAGATTCCCAACTCATCGTCCTCCAGCTCAACAATGTGTACCATGTTCGCGATCCTTGCCTCTTTCGCAAATACCTGCAAGTTAGACTTTTATCTTGATGTTTTGATTCCATTACATTTACACATATTCCAAGAAAACTTAATCAAAAAGCAGATAACATGGATAACCTAGTGTTAGATTGGCATTTATCACATCAAGTTATCTGTACGCATACCTCACACATCAATAATCTATCACAGAATATACCATCTGTAGGTAGGTGAACCACCTTACCCCTATAGATACAAAAATGGTTCCACCTCACCACATACAAAATGGGCTCACCAACCTATATCGGTACAAAAATACATAAACACAGAAGAACTCATGGTTCCTCTAGAGCTCCTCCACCTAGCCCTCTCTCAGGAAGAGGGATCCCACCAACTAGGGGTCCCTCGGGTCCTAGAGGAAGTCTCCCAGTCATCATTTCCCCCGCTACAGTCGCTCTTCGAACCATGGTCCGCCATTCCACCAAAACCCCCACACACTGTTCTAGGACTCCCTCGTTCAGGATAAGTGACCACATTCCCTTAGGCACTCCCTATAGTACCACCTCCAAGCAGCGGTGAATATCCTTAAACTCTCCCCCAGCCTCTGTTGGGGGAGCATGCGATGCCCTACACTAGGGTCATCAAAATGGTGTCTCCTGGCCACTCTCTCATCATCATCAGGCCTCGCCCTATCATCATCACACCATCGTCTCTCTCCTTCCCGTGGCTCTCCCCACAGAGGTCTCACTGGCCCCTGACGAGTTGGTGCCCTAACCAACTCAACCTCGTGCCCAAGCGGTCCCACATCTACACATACAACAAACAAATGGTAGCATCAACATCCATATATACATAGCATGCATGCTATACTATCTAAAAATCAAATCATCAACAATCACATCATACCTCTGCAGTCGAACACCTCTCCTAGAGGTAACACCATCTCCGGATCACCCTGGAAGTCCACCCCACAATACAGATACTGCATTATGATCTATAGAATCTACCACCACACCTGTGCAGCCTTGGCCATGAAGTAATGACCACCCTCCCCACCACCATGATGAACCAAGATCATCAACCATCACCTCAGTCACAGCTCTCGCACACCAGGTATGCCCAACAACACTCTAGGGTGCAACATCGACACGCTCTCCAAAAACCATGCAACCAAGATAGACCCAAAGGAAAAATCTCCTGAGCCAGCAATACAACACCTGTCTAGCTATCCCACCATCTTGGCATGGAGTATCACGCCCCAAGAAAAATGCTCACCAGCCAATGCCCACTCCATAATCCTTAGTTGACCTCCACTGACCCGCCAAGTTGCAAGAGACCCATAAACTCTCACAACCATCGCTGCAACGCAATGATGAACAAGGGAGTCCATTTCCCCAATACTCACCATGGAGCCCGACATGAAGTTCTCCCTTGTGCAGTACCTCCGACCTAATACATCCAACTTCCCATCCCCAGGTACTACGGGCTCCATCGGTAACGGACTCCCCCGAAAAGGGAGCCCAGTCAGAAAATATATATCCTCCACCGCAGTGAAGGCCAACTGCTCACCCCACACCATAAAGCAATGTAGATCTAGATTCCACATCTAAATCAAGAACTACAAGAGGTACTCCTGGGTCTGTATCAGGGGGCACTCAAAGAACTTCAACAACCCACAAGCTGCCAAAGTGTCACGGATTCTCGGCTCCTCATTGGTCACTGCCTCTCCAAGGAGTGACCAATCTCTCTCTCTCCATTAAACCGACATCATCCAAATGATCACCTACATCCACATATACAACACTTGATCAACAATCATAACCCATAAAAACAACAAAATATCCAAAAAAAGATAAGTTTTTACACCCTTCATCTTTGCCTCACACACGTAGTTGTTTTTTCCCACAGGCGTGCACAGATGTGCGCCTATTCATCCCTTAGTCACGTATGCATTTGCAACTATTGACCATACAGAGGCACATTCATGCACCCTTGTCACACATACAGGTGCGCATCATAGCACGCTTGTTCACTACACAATTGTGCACGCATGCGCAGCTGTTAGGGGCACAGACGCACATGCATGCGCTATTGTGACTTACATAGGTGTGCATGCCATGCGCACTTGTTTTCCCCATTAGAGTGCCCCCATGCGTGGATGACCAAATTACAAGCGCACACCCATGCGTGCACATTTCTCAATCTCCCGTGCACTGGGGGGGCCCACACCCACAAAACCCCCTGTACGGCCCTCCGTACAAGCCCTGCCCAAAAAAAAACCCTAATTCTATGCAGGAGGATACGAAAACCAACCTGAAGCTCATTGATCCTGACTCGGTTGCCTCGATCTCCCAGAATATCCCAAACTCCTCTACAATCACTCATCCACTCAACAAGACAGCAGGTACAAATGAGGTGGCATTATGGGCCCTACAACTATATAATGTCCATTTTTTCAAACTTCCAGACTCATTTCTGGGAGCTCTAGGTGTCCTTTTTTCGATCCGTCTTCAGCCACGAGATCAGGACCACATCACCTACACCATTCAATTCCCCAGTCCACTTTCCATCCTCAGCCCCCCGAGGTAATTATTTATCTAATGCTCAGGTATGCATGCTTACATTCACATATTATTGAATAACTATTATATGATATTTCTCTTCAGATATTGTTCACGTCGGGTATTCATTTTTCATGTGTGCAGGTACTTGATCATTACACATCAGCGGTATCCTTCAAGGCATATTATCGACATCGGCATGTAGTCATTCCCTCTGAATATCAAAATGCATCTCCCAGTCAAACCCTCCGATCTTTGCCTCTAGGATCCCTATATTTGGCTCTGCAATACTGTCACCTCCATCACATTTCGGTACTAACACCCAGTAGCACTCTCTCCCACATGATTTGTCCCATTCATAGTCCCCTTGACACTTTGACACTCATGTTGTTTTCACCCTTTAGGGATGGGAGTCCCAATAGTCTTACGCATCGTCGAGAAATAGCCACATACCCCTTCTCCTCATTTTGCTAGCCTACCCAATGGACTCCCAGATTACTTCATTAGGTTTCTAATTTTGACTGCACCTCCGCAGTATCATTAACCATCCATTTCACCCACCATCAATTTGCCCATCTGCAGATTTTCCTCCATACATTTCCCTAATACAGAAACCCACCTATGGGGCCCCCATTCTCCACTTGTTTTTAGAGCATCTTGTGCCCTCATTAGGCCAAACCATCTTACACCAGGGCACCCATTTATGTATCTGCATAGTTATCCCAACTTATTTTTTATTCTTTTGGTAATTGTACAAACCCTTTTTCCACATTTTCATAGATTTTTGTTGTCGCCTTTAGCAACCTTCCTTTCCTCGGCAAAGCAAACCTTGTCAACTTGGTAGGGGAATTTTTCAATTCCCGACATCAATGACATTATCCATAAAACCCCAAGTATCCTACATCCCATACACCTTTTCATCTCTGTTTTTGTCCATTTTTTCATGCCTCTAGCACAATTTACCCTCATCTAGTTGTCCCCCTGACACTAGATTCAGTTTCATGGTTGTTGCCACTTTACATATCTCCCCAACCAATGACAATCTTGAGTCTCACTACTCTTAGAATTATTCCATGTTACTCATCAGTTCCTTACTTTATCCAAGTGGATTCCATGAAACCCTCCACTTTGCAAAGTCACATCTCCCTTTCTGTCGACATCAACACGGTTTCCAGAAGGGTGACAATATCTTGACTCTCATTACCTTTACAATGAGAAATATCGGATGACACAGGGAAAATCATCATTGTTCTCTTCTTTCGTTGACCCCCCTCACATTCAACTTCAACACTATCTCATGTTACGGTGGGTCTTACTTTATGACTATTGCAATTGTTTTATCTTAGCTGAAGACCTCTGAAATTTGATAGACTATCAATGTCTGCACATTTATCGACACTTCCCATAAGTGTCCTTACTTATTTTTCAGAGCTTTTTTACCATCAGAATTGTCCTCTGTTATTATCAAATCGCCCCGGAGGGCACTGCAGTGAGCTATGTCCAAAACAACTTTAGTCATTGTATTTTGAGTTACATGACATGAGCATGGGACATGCCCACCTCGTTTGTACACAGTTTTATTTTTTTCACACCTTGGGAAAATATTGGGTCCTATAGGTCCCCCTCTCCTTCCAATGGATCGCTCTTGATAATCCTCACAATTCTCTTTCTTACACAGGTACTATCAGTAGAAGAAACATTGATGTATTTCAGCTATATGTATGCTCCTAACCTCACACATCAGGGGGCATCTATTATCACTGAAATTTCATCCGCAAATAGTTACAGGAATCCAACATCTCCAAATAGCTATTAGTTCACCCATAGACCAAAAATTCATTTCCAAAAAGGCCCAAAACTATACAATCAACAATAAAATCTGCATGCGCTAAGACTACATAGGGAGCGCGCGCACATGCACCATTCAGAAACGCAGGAAAAAGCACACATATGCACGATCATGACTGTGGACACAAAAAACCACGCATCCCTCAAAATGACGCATTTATGATATTGGTCGGCCTCCCACCCACTTCTGTTTCAGCTTCCAAGTCGATTTGACATCCAAATCTCAGCTGAATTCGGCTGGGTGGTTGGTCAAAGACCTAATGGTGCCCTAAATGGCCCCTTGTTCACACTAAAAGATGGTTGAATAATGCCTCAAAGTTATGCTATAAAAGGAGTCCATGGGTGCACTACATTTTCAAGGAATTCATTTGTATTGTTATGTTGTTAATATTCTCTTGGAGGATCCTCTTTCCTCATCAAGAGTATGCTAGCACCATTGCACTTAGCCATTCATATCACCTCTAGAATGAATGTGCTTTGGATTCTCTTCACCATTTCATTCTAGTTCCTCATTTGTAAGAAGAGATCAATATTTGGGGGTACAAGAGCCCTCCCTTGGAGGATGAGGGGACCCAAAGTCTCCCTTACTCTTTGGTGTTTTCTTTCCACTAATACAATCCTTTCCATTGGTGGCATGATTCTTGCTTGTTTCTTGTTCTTATGTTCTTATGCACTATAGTTTAATTGTTTTTATCATTCTTAGTTTAATTATTTTCTTATCTTTTATGCTTTATTCTTCTAACCCTTTCCTTTACTGTTGTCTTGCCTAGCTAACCCAACTGGGCTTGTAAGCACCATTATTTTTCTCATTTAGGTGACAAAAGAGGTGCAACAGATGGGTTAGGGTTAGATATCACAAAACCCTACCAAGATCTCTATTCTTTTGACTGTAAAAAAGTAAAGTGTTTAGGAGTTA
>WSFP011488460.1:0-15173 GCA_009831015.1 Picea engelmannii
TTTTCATGTTTAGAGAGTCTAAAAAGAGCTTAAAGGGAACTCCGGTGGGTTCCTTTTTCATATAACCTTTACGAGTCCGAAAAAGTGATAAAAGTACACTCGGTTACATTCTCATAGATTTATGAGCATGAGAAAGAACAAAGACTAAGCTCGGTAACTTATTCTCATGTATTTACGAACATGAGAAAGAACAAAGACTAAGCTCGGTAACTTATTCTCATGTATTTATCAGCATGAGAAAGAACAAAGACTAATCTTGGGATTGTTTTCATTTTTACGCAAACTTTAAAACAAAACAAAACAATGCTTGGGATAGATTTTATTTTTACACAAGATTAAAAACTAAACAAAACTATGCTTGGACTTGGTTTCATTTTTACACACTAGAGGAAACTATGCTTGAGGTATGTGGTTTCATTTTTACACAAGATTGAACCATAGAAAATTATGCTTGCAACTTCCCAACGCATGGTTGGTACTTATCCCCCAGCTTAATAAGCTAGTGGCTCAACTTCAACATGAAGTCCAGAGGCTGGAATCATTTCACACCAAGCTTCATTTCATCCAACTGCAAAGATGAATGAAAGGAAGCTTCAAATACTAGACGAAGGATTTGACTCAAACAGAGAGGGGGAAGTTGTTTCATTTTTTAACAAGCTTGACACATGAGAAGAACTATTGTCATAACCTCTGTTTCATTTTTTACCAAGGTTTCCATAGAGACACCAAAACTATCCTCGTAGCTGGTTTCATTTTTTAATGAGCTTGAAATCAGAAAACAATGCTCAAAACTCGTTTCATTTTTTAATGAGATTGAAATCAGAAAACCATGCTCAAAGATGTTTTCATTTTTTAATGATATTGAAATCAGAAAACCATGCTCAAAGCTAGTTTCATTTTTTAATGAGCTTGAAATCAGAAAACCATTCTCAAAGATGGTTTCATTTTTTAATGAGCTTGAAATCAAAAAACCATGCTCAAAGCTGGTTTCATTTTTTAATGAGATTGAAATCAGAAAACCATGCTCAAACATGGTTTCATTTTTCAATGAGCTTGAAATCAGAAAACCATGCTCAAAGCTGGTTTCATTTTTTAATGAGCTTGAAATCAAAAAACCATGCTCAAAGCTAGTTTCAATTTTTAATGAGCTTGAAATCAGAAAACCATGCTCAAAGCTAGTTTCAATTTTTAATGAGCTTGAAATCAGAAAATGATGCTCAAAGCTAGATTCATTTTTTAATGAGCTTGAAATCAGAAAACCATGCTCAAGACTATCTTCTTGATCATGGATTCCAAGAGGACAGTTCTCTGGAAGGACACCATGTCAAGGGACGAAACTCGGTCATGGCCTCCAAGATATCTTCACTTGATGGAAGAAACACACTCTAGAAGGAATACATGTCGAGGGCCACGATACGGGTAAAGAGATCAAGCTCTAAAATCCCAATCGAAGAGATCACCATGTCAACTACCGGATCCAAATCATTAGAAGATAAAGTCATGGGAGACAATGCCACATAATTAACATGTGGCAGGGGCGATATCATCTACATATAAGAACTATTTAGGGAGTTAATCCAGTCAGGACCAATGAATGAAAGTTGGTCAATAGTCACAATTCTTACATCATGAGGGAAATATATCACATGAAAAAGAGTGGACACAATATCTTTCATGGGATAGACATAATTGCGCCCAAGGAGTAAAGTGAAATCTAAGGGATCTTGGACTACCATGACATCAATAAAGATAGTTTTCCCTCCCAAAGTTATAGGAAACTGAGGAAGGATCCCTAAAGGTTGACTGGTTCTTTTGTTAAAAGCTAACAAATTCTGCGTAACCAGTGCATGTTGAGGACAACCCAAAGCCTACCAAGAAATAGAGGAAAAAATACTAATGGACGCACCTTCATCTATCAACGTCTAAGGAATGTCTTGACCACAAACCTGCACTGTAATCTAGAAAGGAATGTGAGAGGGAAGATGAGGTCCAATTAGCACACCCTAATTAAAAAGGATGGCTTCATTACTTGGGGGAGGTTCCACAGGAGAAGGAGGAATGCCCCCCGACACGGTAGATTCTGTATCAATGAGAAAAACATGGGCAGTATCAGGTTGACTCTCTAACGAGAGAGTAGTATCGACTGATGATGGGATCAGATCGACTACCTAGGTTGCATTCTCCAAGGGGAGAATGGGGTCGACCAATGGAAATGGATCGACCACCTGGGTTTCACTCTCTAGAGGGAGAGTGGGATCGACCGAGGATGGGATCAGATCAATCACTTTGTCAACTGGTTCAACTAAGGACGTGGCTAGATTGATGACATGATCAATCAGACTGACTGACGAAGGGACTAGATTGATCATTCCATCAACTGCAGGTGGTTCGAGAGAAAGCTTGTGATAAGTAGTTGGAAGTTGAGGCGATGAAACAGTCATGTCTTCCAGTACTTTCGAGGATTCTTCCATACAAGGGAAAAGGTGAGTTTGATGACTCCCTCCACATAACCTACAAGGAAACTTGACTCTACTTTTCTTCTTCCCAAGGGTATTTTGACTAGTTGATGAGAGGTCATCAACATGTTGTTCAGAGGTTGGCAACATGGGTGGGCGAGGGTGTGTAGACCATACTTATATAACCTTGTATAGACCAGGGAAATCCTTAAGAAGATGGCTACCCTTACAAAGCCTGCAAGGGTACCTAGGTTTACGGGTTGTTTGGGTGATCTTGACATCATCAACACTCCCATCATGATCAACAGTAACTCGTTTCTTTCCAACACGTCCAACAGTGGTTGGAATTTTAGATCCTTGTTTATTTTTCTTCTTCTTATTCTTCCTTTTCTTCTTCTTCTTATCCACTGAGTTACTAGCTTTAGAGCTTTCACTCGACGAAGAAGATGAAATGGAAGAAGACCTTGCAAGTGGAGAATGTGAAGAAGATCTTATTGGTGAATAAGGCAAAGGATCAACATGAGGTTGATGTTCTTGGGGGGAAGTGCTTATAACAAAAGCACTAGCTGCATTTGGGATTACCTAAGTGGAAAACAACCATACTGGTAATCCAATTGTGAGACCTGGAAGGCTCAAAGTAATGATGTCAGGAGGACCAATGTTCTCGTAAGAACGAAAAACAAAAGGTTCCCCTGGAATAGGGGTTCCTTCATTGGTTGTTCCGGGAATGGACGCCATTAAATAAATATTAAACCTAGAGTCTACTAGGGAGAATAAACAACACACGCTAAAAATCTAGTAATCAAGCAAGCAAACAAAACCTTCCCACAATGCGCACACTAGTTAGTGATGAAATATAACGTTGCGAGAACAATATAAGAAGGGGATGATATGGAGCGGGTTGAAAAGTTACGTTGACGACTTTATTAATGGACTTACACCCTGGTGCAAGATCCCACACATAATCGTGGGTATACCCTCCAAGGAGCCCAAGTGAGTTTGGCCAATGTTGATTCTAGGTACCATGAAGACTTTCCCCTCCACAGTCACCTTATGTAAAGAACCTAATAAGATAGGCCACTAAGGTCACCAATTATTACAATGATGCCTGGGGAAATAGTCGACAGTCCGATCCACGCACAAAGGCAAGGTATCTAGCCCGAAATCAACTTGAAAGTCTTCCACTCATCATTGTGGGTATACCTTCAAGCGAACCCCATAATATGCACAATCTCTACACCAAGACTAACAAAGTAGGGTGAGTAACCCTGCCAATCTCAATGTGACCTCGTGATTGACCCTTGTGTTAGAAGGGCTTCCCAGGACAAAATGTAATAAGTGTATTTATCTCTCCCTAACTCAAGATTCTATGTTTGTTTGTAGCTTTGGAAAGTTATCTTTCACACCTATTCCAAAGCCCTACAACTAACCTAATGTAGGTTTTCTACCAGAAAATATAAAAATGTCTAATCAATTTTTATAAGCGCTTTATTTTATGGCTCTTATTACTCAAAAGGAAGATGGCGTGAACAATATGGTGTTTTGACCGACTCGAAAGTAATGTAAAGAGATGGACATGCAATATTTTCATTTCAATGAAAGCTATGCTAGGAGAAGGAGAAAACATTTATCATTCCCATATGCACAATGCCCCAAAATTTTAAAAATCATAAATATCAATATTTTCAAGAAATGAGACAAAGAGACTATGCACCAATACACGATTCATGCCCCCCCTCGAGCCATGTGGGGGAATTTTTTTTAGAATTTAAGACCAAAAAATGCCAATAATCATGCAATTTCGCTACTTCAAATGCAAGGATGTCCCCAATCTAATATAAAGCAAGAAATTAAAAAATTTTGTTTCAAAGATAGCTAAAAACAATAGCAAATCGACATGAAAAAAAGCAACCCAAACAATTTTCTCTTTTAACACGAACTATTCAATAAAAGAAAAATAAGGTCTTTCAAAAAACAATTCTAAATAAAAAACAATGCTTTGTAACAGAAAGACACTCAAATCAAGAGATCAAATCTTTCAAAAGCTAACAAAGAAAAAATAAGGCAAAGATGGCTAAAAGTAGATTCAAAGCTGTCAAGAAGACTGTAAACAAATCATAATCAAACCCAAAAATTCACCCCAAAACCAAATCCAAGATATGGGTAAGGAAAAACCATAAAAAATCAAACTTTTCACAATTTCCGCAGGCTGTAGATTAACACAGTGCAGAAATCCCTGATTTCTACAGGTCAGAAGACCAATACAGTGAGGAAATCCCTGATTTCTGCAGGCCAAAACACCAATACAGTGCGGAAACTTCGCACTGTCCCTCAAAGTAGGGTGCGGAAATCACACAAAAAATGGAAAAAATAAAAAGTGTGAAGGTTTTCCAATGAATTTTAACAGTCAAAGAGTCAAGTTAGATCTCCCAGTGACTCAGATAACAGAACCCAAGAAATCAAAGTAGGAAAGCAAGGCAAACTAGGAAAACAATCAGGTTCCCCAGTGGAGTCACCAATTTTGTTATCAGGCTAATCTTTAAGTGGGGACACGAATCGATCCCCCTAAATCCACCTAGATCTAGAACAAAACACGACAAGACATGGCGCTTTCCCTAGGCTCTAATCATCAAATTTACTACTAAACAAAAGATGAGAGACATACCTTTAAACGTCACTTCCTTATGTCTTTGTTGTTCCTGTTTCACTCTGGTGCTCTTGTGATACTAGTCCTACAGTGAGACACAAACCAACCAAAGTGAAAGCAGCAGAAGTATATTCAATGAAAACATATGCATATGATCAAGGAATTATGCAATAAAATAAAGATAATTCTATGGGAAAGAAGCATGCCACTATATTATATTAAATAATAGAAAGAGAGATTACAACCAAATGCCTTGATGTCGTAAGGTTCCTTCCAATAGTTCCTTGCTTCCCACACACTTCTTGCTCCAAGGATTCTGAGATCATGGATCTGATAGCTACTCACAATCTATCTTGACAAAGCAAATCTAAAATCCACTCTAACCAAGCTAACAATCTCAAGCCAAAACAACCTCTACCAAGCTCAAGCTAACCTTCTCCATGAAAACTCCTCTCATTTTATAAGTTGAAGAGGTTAGGATGATCCCATTAAATCATAAAAGCGATTAATATCCAAACCCTTCAGAGGCCACCTCACCATAGAAGCTTATCCTTCTAGAAGCATCAAGAAGATGCTCGTTTTTCTCACGTACAAAGGTCGTCACACCCTAGCTATAGAGAAACCTATGGAAACTCCGCAGCCTAACTATAGTGCAGCCTGCAGAAATTAGGAATTTCCTCACCCTATCTATAGTGAAGCCTACAGAAACCAAGAATTTCCTCACCCTAGATATAGTGCACCCTGTGGAAACTAGACATTTATGCACCCTGTGTATATAGCAGCCTACAGAAATCCTCTTTAGTAGGGTTTTTATAGAGGAAAACACAACTTCTTCTCTTAGGAAAATTTATTCTTCCTTCTTTCTTCAGGAATCCAAGCTATTGACCCCTCTGAAGTCAACATATAGGTTACATCATTAACGGTTATAGGGATGATGAAAATAATGTGTAACAAGGGGGTGAACCAAAGTAATATCTGTGTAATGTGATGAATGAATGTATATCTTTTTCTTCTTTCAACAGTACTTGTTGTGGTTAATGAATGAATGAGTTATTATATTGTTATGAAATATGGTTGTGTTGTTAAGGGAATAAACTGTGGAAGATAATGCATGATTGCGAATAATAGTAGATTGCAATCACAATTTATAGTAGATGGATCTGAGTAACGATATCCTACCTCATACTCAATCCTAGGCTGTAAACACCTGAGTCTTACAACCACCCATTTAAAGCTATCTCAGGTGAGAATGCACAGGGCATTCTGTGTGTTGTGTTTCCTTCTGGTTTACCAGGAGGGCCAATAGTTTTAGAGGCTCTGTTGGAAACCCGAAAGACATGAAACTCGGGTAAGGAACTCAGATGGTAAGAAAGGAAGAGTAAATAACAACAAATGGTTTCGTTGACACATTGGTAGGAATGAGAGAGGACTGGGTAGAAGAGATAGATTGAGCGAGAAAAGAACAAAGAAAAGAAGAGAGCAATGAGCCATTAGAAGGGAATTTTGAGACCGTGGAACCCTATGAAAGCAGAAATCGAAGGTTGGTTGAGAACCAAAGAGCTAGAGTTTTCACATAAAGATAATAGAAACCCTAGAATCACAGCTCGCAAATATCTGGACAAATACGTGTTTATTGATTTACACGAAGTATTTTTCTGTGATTTTGTGCATCTACTGTAGGAGTGGATACTAAGGTTGAAGGATAACCATAGGATGAACCAGATTAGACAGTTAGAATGGACCCCAGTACAGATTGAGAAATTACAATAGGTGAACTACAAATTCACCTAGGCAATGGACTTTTGGCTTGACAGTATTGTGGCGGGCTTCATAATAGAGTTTGCAGTGGACACAGTGAAGTCATACAACGCAACGGAGAAATAATTTCTATGCAGACCTCGAGGAAGGTACATTCTATCAATGTATACTTATATTAAGATATTGTTATATAACAAAGGGGTAATGACAATGGAAATAGACAACTGAACTTCCCTGCGTGCATGGGGGAATGGGGGAAGTACTGACAAAGTGAGGATAAATGGAAGGAGGGAAGGATAAAGGCAATAAGGAGGAGGAACCCTTGGACCCGATCATGATGGACGACGACCAGATCAAGTGGATCCCGGTGTCAACGAGAAAGACACGTAGCAGAGAACCCTACCAATACAAGGTGAATACCAAGAAGAGAGATATAGCCACGAGGGAAGGCTTGGTAAGTGATGAGGAAGAGGTAGAGGATCTCCAGGCTGTGGAGCATATTGAGGAAATCCTGCATGAAACATATGAGAGGAAAAAAAGAGGTCTAAGAAAAGGAGGAGAAGGAAGCCATCATATCCATATTAATTTCAGTGTGGAACCCATAAACCCATGTGCGACTAATACACCAAAGAGAACACCACCGTTTAGATAGTCGCAATTCGAATGAAGTCCAACAGTAGGAAGCACGTCTACACAAGGAACAACAACTAGAGGAGCTAGTTCAGGAAACACTAGTCGAGTATCTACACTACACAGAGGAGGTAGTAGTTCAGTATTCAGAATGGTAGGACATGATCCCACCATCATATTACCATAATTTAGAGGAGAAGAAGTAGAAGACCCTGAGAAGCACTTGTTCATTTGTGCAAAGATATGGGAGGCAAAACAGATCACCGATGAAGATACCAAACTTGCTCAGCTATCTATTATGCTAAGCGACCACACACTAGACTGCTACATGTGTCTAGACACAAACAGGGCCCTTGGGATGACAAGGACACTAGAAGACATTAAGAAATTACTAATTAATGAGTTCTAGAAGACGAGCTCTGAGGATCAGTACATGAACAAGATGATCGAAATAAGACAAAAACCAAGAGATTTTGTATGGGAGATTGACCATAGATTCAAGTGACTGAAGGGAAAGTTAAAATACCTCATGACCGATATGCAACATCGACACCTATTTGTCAATTCACTATTCCCACACTTAAAATACCCTTTATGACAACAAAAATTTCAAACGTGGGTAGAGGCTCTGCAGGCAACCTTTCAACTAGAAGAAAACCAGTACCAACAGACAGACCCAACTATCCAAGAACTAAAGGAGGATTTGAAGAATCTCACGTTTCAGCTGAACCAGAATATGAACAAGGACAAATGAGAATCTGTTTGGTGTACCATGTGTAGGACAGAAGGACACCACAAGAACAAATTTCCAATGTTCGTGTAGTATATGGAAGCAGGTATGCCAAATCCATTACCAATGGGAGGAGTATGGTGTGAAATCTATAAGAAACTGGGTCGCGACCCTTATCACAGCACGATGATGCAGAAATACCAAACAATCCCAAAGAATTCAGATTGCACCTTTTGCAAGTCAAAGGGACACGACGATAAAGATTGTAGAACTATGGAGATGATGTGAGAAAGGACATCAGATGCATATAGGGTACAGGTTGAAATGATGACTAGGCAAGCAATGCTACAGCTCAATCAAGTCCCAGCTCCATACAACACTGCACAACAGCAGTATAATACTACGCAACAACCATACAATAACGCACAGCTGTAGTACAACCCAGAAAAACCTCATTACAATACCGCGTAGTATAATCAGGTGCCTCAGTATAACGTCTCGAGAGGGGATCGAGAAAGCTATAGAGGAGGAGGATGAGCTAGAGGAGGTTTTGGATGAGGCAAAGGACCAATCACATTTCACAATTGTTAGCAACCGGGACATTATGCAAGGGAATGCCCACTTCCACCAGCAGCTTGTATGTATTGTCGTGCATCGGACCATGATACAGAGGAATGTCCAACATTACTCGTAAATATTTAGGAAAAGAGGAATCAAAACAACCATAACATTCAGTGGATTTCAGCCAAAGTAAGGGATAAAGGACAGAACGTTAACATAGTTACCCACAGAGGAGCTAAAATAGGCACTAACGCAGTTCGACAAGAACCGATGCAGAACCAATGGGTAAAGAACATTGAACCCAGGAAGCAGTTTGACACACATAAGGACTATTATTCCACCTGGCTTTACCAATTCAGCTATCTCTTATTGAATCTGCGAGAGTATATCCATACTTGTCATGGCATGGCACTAATAGAACAACCTTGGTATCTTTTGGTTCAGCTAACGAGTAAGCTCGAGATAAAAATGTTACCGCTAAAGGCCAGCCAGTTCTGACCGTCCACCTAGAGAATTAGTTAGTTAAGTGTACGCCTAACCAATATCAAATATTTTTTATAAACTATCCTAAAACGGCCATACTATTATTCATATTTAAAGAGGCCAGACAATAATTTCAGAAGGAGGGCACAACTTTGACTTCAACTATGAAACATAACATGGAAGCACCAGAATATGAGATGCTTCCATCATTGGATCATACCAGCGAAATGCTTCCCATGGAACAAGTAAGTACAATAAAAGGCTTTTTGCAATCATGTGTAAAAGTATTAAGTGATCCATCATCTGTGAAAATATTGCAAACCATCCTAGAAAATTATAGCAGCGAGACGGAAGGAAAACTAGAACCTAAAATAGTTAATCACCTACACAGAAAAAGAAGAACAAGTAGGGAATTTAGTTCGAATGCTAACATTGGGGATTTCAATATGGGAGAAATTATACTAGATCTTGGATCTAAAGTGAATGTATTACCAAAAAGGACATGGCAATGCATGGGAGAGCCAACATTGGGATACTCAAACGTCCAATTGAAACTAGAAAACCAACACACAGCCCTACCAATAGGTAGACTGAAAGGAGTGACAGTAGATCTTGATGGAGTGCGTAGTAAAGAAGATTTCAAAGTCATTGAAATAGTGGACAAGAAAACACCTTACCTGGGATTGCTTGGTCTGGATTGGGCATTTGAAAACCAGGCCGTAATCAATTTGAAGGCCAGGAAAATGACATTTGAGTTTGGAGAATATAGGTTCATTGCACCATTAGACCCATCAGAAGGTGAGGTTTGTAGAACCTACTTTCCTAGGCTTAGAGGAAATTGGCCAATTGTAAATAACAACTGTGCACGATGAGGATTACATAAACCCAACTGCAGACAGGGTACTCAGTTGGTGGATCATTACTTCATGTGCAACATATTCAAACACCAGTTTAGAGAACTAGTAGCAGAGGCTACACAAAGTATGCACGCGAAGATGTGCAAGAATAGACCACGCAGTAAGATGGATAGACACAAAAATCAGAGAACCACCCAGTTTCCATGGAATAAATGATTTGGAAACATTCTTGATAGAGTACGAAGATGTAGTGTTAGAGAACCAGAGACTGTTAGAACTTGACATATCACTAAAGGCCACACCGGCATGATGGTGGGGCGCACACAAAGAGATAATCACAGACTGGTACCAATGCAAGAAGTTACTACGCATAAGGTTCAACGTAGAACAAAAAAACAACAACAACAAAAATATGAAGGACATGGAGCACCAACAGAACACTTGGAGGCATGTAGAATGCTGTTGAAAATGACACCACCAGAGGAATGGCCTCATCACTTCATACATACTCTAGAGGGCATACCAACGAATTGGTATACGAAACAGGAATTGTGCAAAGGAACTATGACATGGATGACATTGCAACAAAAATTTTCAATCAATTTCTCATTCGAGCATGAGAACCCCAACATAGATGCAACCCTTAAATAGATCAGAGGAGTAATATTCATCAAAGAACTAGAAGTAGAATTGATCACCAAAGAACAACAGGGGAACAAGCAGACAGTCAAGGAACTGTTGTCATGTTACCATGTATAGGAGGAAGCATTGGATGAATAAGATCCTCATGATATCTAGATCAAAGAAGTAGAAGGCAAAAGAGATGTGGAAGGAACAACCATAGAATCAGAAGTCATTTACGTGCCAATCAAGGTAAAGAAATTTAACATCGGGACAGCTGAGCAACCCAAAATAGCCAACATTTGATATTACTAGGATGAGCAAACAGTAGAACTTATTACCGAGTTGTTATACGAATACAGTGACCTCTTTCCCACAACATTCATAGAGATGAAGGGTATAGTAAGAGAACTAGGAGAAATGAAGATACCACTCAGACCTGAAGCGAGACCCATTAGACAAAGACCCTACAAACTGAACCCCATATATAAACAAAAAGTTAAAGATGAGATCGACAGGATTCTCGAAGTTGACATCATAGAACCAGTTGAGTCAAAATGGATAAGCCCAATGGTAGTACATGACAAGAAACAAGGAAGAGGGATCAAGATATGCGTCAACTTGAGGAAGTTGAACAATGCATGTCTACATGACCCATTCCCTACACCATTCACAAATGAAGTGTTAGAGAATGTGGGAGGACATGAAGCTTACTCATTCACTGATGGATTCTCAGGCTACCATCAGATTAACATAGCACAGGAGGACAGACACAAGACCACATTTGTGAAAGAATGGGGATATTATCAGTACAAAGTCATGTCGTTTGGACTGAAGAATGCACCAACAATATTCTCCAAAGTGGTCATCACAACATTCAAGGAATTCATCCATCATTTTCTTGAAGTATACCTGGATGATTGGACAGTCTATAGTCTATTGAAAAACCATGTAGAAGTTTTACAGTTGATGTTAGAAAGATCCAAACAGTGCCAGATATGACTAAATATCAATAAATGCATATTTGGAACATCGTTTGGGATACTATTGGGCCACATAGTATGTAAACAAGGTTTATTAGTAGATCCATAAAATATCGCAGTCATTATTAACTTGCCAGCAACAAAAAAAGTCTGTTAGATAAGCAACGTTAGGACGCATAGGATATTACAAGAAATTCATGAAAGGATATGCACAGATCACAACACCAATGGAAAATATGTTAAGGAAGGATACAAAGTTTCAGTGGAATGACGAGTTTCAACATGGTCTGGATACCTTGAAGGAAAATATGGTTATCGCACTGATATTAGTATTTCCAGACTGGGAAAAGACATTCCATGTGCATGTAGATCCATCAGCGATAGCACTTGGAGCTATATTGGCACAACCATGAACAAGATACTTGGATCACCCAATGGAATTTGCAAGAAGAAAGTTATCATACTTATAACAAAACTATAACACGATAGAAAGAGAAGGCCTAGCCATGGTCTATGCACTGCAGAAGTTCAGGCATTACTTATTGGGAAAACACTTTAACATGTTCATAGATCACTCAACCCTGAAATACCTAGTCAATAAGCCAGTGTTGGGGGGGATAATTTGTTGATGGTTATTGATGTTTCAAGAATTTGAATTTGAAGTAATAGTTAAACCATGAAAATTGAATGCAGGACCTGACCACCTATCAAGGATCACAAATGGAGAAGAACCTATGAATCTAGAAGACAACTTTACGGATGCACAATTATTCTCAGTATAGATTGTTGATGAATACTTTGCATATATCATTAAGTACTTTAGTATAGGTATTGCTCCACAAGACTATAGCACCACGCAGAAGAAAAACGTGGTAGTCTGCATTGCCGACTATCAACTGATTACAGGACAATTATATAAAATGGGCACATATAACATCTTGCGAAGATATGAGTTAGAGCACAAAAGTCTAAGAGTCTTAGAAGAATCCCATGAGGGAATAGCAAGAGGGAAATATGTGGGTAAATCTACCACGTAGAAGGTATTGCACATAGGACTATGGTGGCCAATAATTCATAGAGACTCAAAGAAGTACTGTCAAAGATGCGATGTTTGTCAAAGGGTGGGCATACCCAATAGAAGAGATGAGATGCCACTACAACCACAAGTAACATTACAGGCATTTGAAAAGTGGTAAATAGACTTCATGGGACCAATCAACCCACCGAAAAAAAGAACAGGGGCTAGGTACATTATCACCGCGAAGAAATATTTAACAAGATGGGTAGAAGTCGCACCAGTAAAAGATTGCAGTGCAGAAATAACAACACACTTTTTGTTTGAACAAGTCATAACTAGATTTGGGTGCCCAAGAGTTTTGATGAGTGACCAAGGCACGCCTTTCATAAACAACACCATCCATGCAATGACTGAATAATTTGAATTCCACCACCAGAAAAGCACACCGTATCATCCACAGGTAAATGGCACAGTGGAAGCCTTCAACAAAATTATGGAGAACGCACTGACAAAGATTTGTAACGTCAATAGAGATGACTAGGACCTCAAAGTACTAGTAGCATTATGGGAATTTAGGACTACATGCAAAAATTTGACAAGGCACACGCCATTTAAATTGGTTTATGGCCAATAAGCAGTAGTGCCATTAGAGTTTTTAGTACCCAGCTTGTGTGTAGCAGCTGTCACACAAATGATAGAACGAGGTGCAGTATAGGAGAGGTTGAATTAATTATTGGCCATGGAGGAAGACTGAATCTTGGCAGGATTCTATCACAAGTGCATAAAGAAAGAGACAAAGCTTGGCACGATAGACGCATCAAGAAAAAAATGTTCAAGGAGGGAGATCTAGTATTGATGTATGACAACAAATCGTTACAGCACCCAGTAAATCTTAGAATGCATTGGTTAGAACCATACAAAGTAATATCTGTCACAGATGGAGGAGTTGTGCAGTTAAGAGATTTAGCAGACGCAAAACTTAGAGGAATGATCAACATGAGCCGACTGAAGCTGTACAAGGATAGTCGACCACCCACCGTGTAGTAAAAAAAATAAAAATAAAATAAAAAATAAAAAAGGAAATAAAACTAAAAAGGGTGCAGTATGCCAGAAGTAGAAAGGCTACATGAATTTAGAAAAACGGATTTGGAAAGGACAAGAACAACGGTTACATACAAAGGGAAACAAGTGAGAAAAATAAAGGTGGAAAAAGCAGCATGACAGGATGACACTAGGAAAAATTAAAGAGAGGTAAGGACTGATGGGATGCCACATTAATCGCACCAACAAAACAGGTGACAACAAGAGTAATCTCAAGTACAAAACCATCGAAGATGCATTGAATCTGTAATTAAGGTGCATTTAACCCATAACCAAGAAAGCATACTCGACAAGCTTCATGGGAAATCCATACAACACATGGAGGCAGGGGCCCATAGTCTATTCACGAAGACAAAGCAGACAAGGAGCGACAGAGGCGAAAGAACATAGAGAGAGTTCACGAAGACCACATAGTTTGTTCGAGTCTAGCCACCATTTGATACTCACCAATATGGCACCACCCAAGCAAGCAAAAGCAAGCCAGACCACCAGGCAAACTAGAGTTCAAACCAGGTCGTGAGGACAGGCTGACAATGGTGAACAACAACCACCAGAGGTCATCAATGTCGACAAAATCCCATCCCCAAAGATGATACCGGTGAGTTCCACACTGATACTGGAAGAAACTCAACATCCACAAGTAAAGGCCATGAAAGTAGATACACCAGCAGCGACACAACAACCTTAGATCCAGGAAGAAGAAACCCAAAAGGAGGTGCAACTAGAAAGCACCAAATCATCCTTGGAAGTTAATGGAATGACACAAAATCTAGAAGTAACAATGGATCCAGATGGGTCTCAAACGACCATCTCAGAACACCCAGCAGGGGAGACTGCTGAAGATTCCTCGGCTTGGCTAGAATGGATTACGGGGGAGAAACCAAAAGCTACTAGAACTTCGAGCCAACTACCACAGCAGAAAGATAAAATACAGATACCAAGCTCACCCCGCAAGAAACCTGCAGTAGAAATTGTTCTACCACACATACCAGCAAGGGTACAAGTAGGACCAAAGATATTAGGTCACGTCGAGAAGCTTAAATATTAAGACCATGATGTAGAAAACGAAGCCAAGTTCCCAGAACTTGCGCAAAGGGTCTTTATACATACCATAGGCACAACTCGTCTTGGAGAAACAATTAACCAGCCATACCAGTGGGCAACTAGGCTGGAGAAAACATGAATTTTAGGTCTATTGAACCTACCGCATTTTGGCCGAGGCTAGTACACAATAACATGCGTAAAACAACTTTTAGAAGTCACACATGGAGGGGACATATGGTTGGACAGGCCTATCCCCATAACTGTTGAGCTTATTGCAAAAATAG
>ML882814.1:4678-15172 GCA_009831015.1 Picea engelmannii
GCCATTATTATAGATGTTTGCATTTCATTAGATAACAATAGCATAATCCAAGATCACTGAGAAATACACAATCACAATAGACACAACATTTATCCTGGGAAACCCTCTAGGGGAAGAAAACCCAACAAAACTTCCTTAATATAAATAGCCAATACAATGCCAAGAGATCTTTTATGCTAATACAGAAAGTCCTTCCCTAGATATGCACCACTCTCTCTCCTTCTCCCACAGCAGATCCGAACTTGTCTCTCAAACTGAGCAAGTGAGTTTTTTTCTTTGTGAGGCACTAACCTCCTTTATTTATACAAGTCCGGCACGTGTGAAGTGTCTCTTCACTAGCAGGGCCGACTTCTCAAACTGGGTGGGTAAACCCACCTTTATTATATTTTTGTGTCTCTTTATTATCTGTTGGGGCCGACTTCTTATTCTGCCTATTATAATTGTCTTTTGACCAATCCACAAAAGGGGATTTGGTCCTATTACAATAACCGACATGATCAATCCACAATGGGGATTGATCCTATGAATAATATATCAATAATAATATTAATACTCTTTGCAGTTACAATATTTCAACACTTTCTTGGTATAAAACACAGTTGAACCATGACTGCTTTCGAACACTACATGCTTGGTGCTCTTCCTAGCACCTAGCTCTTGTCTTGTTGCTCCAAAATCTGCACGTAAACTCTCCTCTTTGGCCATACAAATTTCTTTTTCCCCAAGATAGTTGACTGCTCTCTACCCGATGTTGATTGTACTTCAGCCCCATGCTCCCAATAACTATGGGATGTGACTCTCACACCCACCCTCTTACATGAGTTTAATGATTGGGCTTTCATACATTCAACAAAAAAATAGAAGGTTTACACAATGATAATAAAATTCAGGAACTGGGTTGAATTAATACCCATGAATATTCTCCCTTGAACCCCCTTTCTCTTGTGGAATCATAGCCTCCCCATTGTTTTCATCCCTCTCGTATCACAACCAATGTTAATTATTTCATTAATCATTTCAATGTACCATTTACATAGTTTGGCCCTCGGCCATATTAATCAATACAAGCTCTTTGCTCTAAACATACCAACTCACCATCCTAAATCACATTTATACAAGTACATTATAAATTGCAGGGATTAAATCAGAGAATGTTACATTCCCCTCCCCCTTATTTTTGCACTATCCCCAATGCACAACACCACCAAGCGTATATTCATTTTACAATTTTGGATCCCTAGCCATTAATCAACATATAGGTTTTTCGGCCTAATATCACAATGTATTCCAGCCTAAATATAAATACATAGGCACTCCGACCCCAAAAACAATAAATACATAGGTGCTTTGACCCTAAAACATGTAGATTTTAACCTTGTACAATTAGTTACTGTAGACATATTCTTAATAAAACAGAAACGATACATAGCACACACACACATTACACATATTTTTACCTTGGAAACCCAAACCGAGAAATCCAACAACCTGTTTAGATTTGCACCTCTAATCTTCTATTCATCATTTTCTTCATTGTTTACAATACAATATACATACATGATCCCACGACATCCAAACCCCTAATCCACTGACCTGGATTAGTCAACAACTCTAATTCTTTAATCAGAATGAGAAAACCATCGACAAAAACCATGTGTCCAAAAACTGCCAAAAAACAGATGGAAAAAAAAAAAACCTACCAAAAATAGATCATTTTTTTTTCTCGGGAGTTCCTGCCCTCGAACCCTCGCAAACCTCGGGAACTTCTCTTAGTCTACAATCATGTCATATGCATGTTCAAGCATGTCCACATGCACAAATGCACACCAATATGCATTAATCATTTAATCTCATCATGCCTACTCCATTCACATGCATTCTATATTTATTGTGTGCATCCTACATCACTTCTATCATGCACTCTAGTGCATATTTTTTTCAATTCATTTATTTATTTTGTGGTTGTTGGTTGTCTTTGAATTCCTGTAGATCCATGTTGTTTTGTGCTCTGCATTTATGCTCATATATGCACCACTGATCCCTATTCTGAATCTTCTAACCAAGCCCCACTTGGCCATTCTGCATTTTCAACGATTAGATCCACTAGTGATGCCATCTCACAATTGCTTCCTTTATGCAGAGAATCATATTCCAACATCTTTTGGCTAAAATTCTCAATATTCAGTGTTGTAACATGCACTACTCCAGCTGAATATTAACACTACACTCTAATTAACCACTCCCTATCTCATTGACTCAACCAGTCTTGAAATGTCATTTTCATTGATTGACATTTCAACATTATGAAATGTTTATTTTATGTCATTTTTTCTAATACCCTTTGCTATCTATGGCTTTCCTCAATTTTAAATACCTCTCTTCATTTCATTGAGTGATTCATTGTGAAACACTATTTGACCATTCAAGACCACTCTACTCCAAATGGAATGCTACACTCCTCCATTTGCACCTACAACTTGCTTCCACTGTGCACTTTGACAATAGGGCCAACTTTCTTGCTCTAGATACTTTTAGATACAAGCAGCTAAGTCACAACGTAACAATTTCTTTTTCCTGCATTCTTATGCTTGCACATAGAGATGACTCATTCACTCCATGATTCACACCTCATCTCATGATATTCTTTTTTCTTCTCTTGCAACAAGCTTTACTATATTTCTACCTTCAAGGCTATGGAGTCCTCATTAATTCTCTGCGCATGCTATGACATTCCTCACCTGTTAACTTCATGCTTTATGTGAGAACCTATGTTGATTATCCTTTGCAATCCATTCAGACTCTGTAGCAATCGAATACTAATTTGACTCGGCTATTCTGAGTCCTTTGTTAACCTTTCAATATATGTTTTGTAGCCCTGCACTTCTTTCTATAGCTCTTTGATTCCTCAAATAATTGTACAAGCTTGGCCTGTTTGCTTGTAGAATTGAGATAGTTCCTTTTAAGTTCTATCTCTTGTTGATTGTGTCAAGAATAAAACCGTTTTCTTCCTCATATATCTTCTTAAGAATTTTCTTTCTGAAGACCACTTTTCTATTTATGTTATTCTTGACTTGTCATCCCATTATATCTTGGAAATACTCTCAGTACCCTTGAAATGTACTCAACATTCTCTATATCCATCTACAATTCCCTTTCATTGATGCCATAGTTCTTTGAGTGCTGCAATATGCTCCAACTAACTTGGCATCCACTTATGATACATTTTTCCATTTATCTCAACTATTCATGGACTTTGTCCAATTATGGGATCCAATGAATTTTTATGGATTACCTCTCATTGGAGTTTAATTGCTTCCATCTAGAACAAATCTATACATAATGGAGTTTTCATTCTTCCATCCATTGAACACTTTAACAAAGTGGATGTATTGCTCTAATTATTCATATAATAGTTCTTGGGGACAATGCACCTTACTTTCATATATGCATTATGGCCCTTTTTGTCAAAATACTAGCTTCTTTGATTCCTAACACCTTCATTGTTGAATCCCGAATTCACAACTTAACATTGTTCATTCCTGGCCTTTGATCATCTTCTGAATAAGCCTTGATGTAACGTTCTCTCCTCAAGTGTCTTTGTTCATCCTTGATTCAAGGTTCAAACTTCTTTTTCTTCCTTTTTAAACCACTTTTCATGTTTCCATGCTTTGCACCTCTATGTCTTTCTACTTAGAATTTCATTGGAGGGCTCCCATATTGCTTACTGAACCCAAACATATTATTCTTGCAACTTCCTAAAGAAACCAATGCACATTTTGAGCATATGCACCTGCCTTACTCCTCAGGTCTCTAGGCTCCCTTTTCATTTTCATATCTTCTCCTCAATTATGATCTGGATCTATTCGATAATATCATTGATTCTTGCAACTTCTTAAATAAATCACTTGCTCATTTTGAAAAACTGCCTTGGCCCCTTTTCCTCATGTCTATAAATTTCCCTGGCACCTTCCACATATAAAACTTATTCTAAACCTGCTCTTCAGGCCAAATAGCCATCTTCATTTTCATTGCTTGGGAATTTTCTACTAAGATAAATTTTATGGGTTGATAGACATATTTACCTTTTTATCGATTATTCATTTGCCCAATTCCGAGCTCCAAGCAAAAAGTTATGGTCAATTGAATATTGCCACTTCCTCCATTTATTCACCTTTCATCTGGTGTAATTAATCTCAACACTAACTTTTTAAATTTTGACATAATCTCAATTTGGTTTTTTCATGCCTACATTTTTAGCAATTTGTCCAAATTTCACTTTCATCCAGGGTCCACGTTGCTAGTTACAACCTATTGAAGTTTTGATTGTTTTCCCCTTTTAGCATTGAATGCTACATGAATCTTCTCTTACCATCTACAGAATTTCAGGTACTCAGACTTCAAGTATGGCTCCCTAGATGTCTTCTATGATCCATGAGTTTTCCATAGACTGCTTTTGTGCCCCAAGCTAACTTTTGAGCAAGAAGTTATGCCCTATGCAAGTAGACTGGTAGCCAAATTATACCTTGCACTTTTTAGGGTGTAACTTTCTCATATAAACTTTGTTTTGTGCTCAAAATAGCTCGTTGGAAAGTTGTCCTCGAGCTCTTTTATTTTGTAAAGCTCTTATAGGGTTTGTAAAGAGATAATGGTGATTTATATTTTCTTAGGCTAAAAGCTAGGAGAATATTACTTTTATATTGAGAGGGTTGATAAATCTCTTCATATAAAAATTGAAGCACCTCTCATTTGTAACTCATTGCTACAACTTGTGGAGAACATTACTTTTTTACTTTTACTTCTCTATCTTTGCTATGGATGGATAACTAGAGAGAATTTTTTAGGATGATATCTTGTGGATGGTTTGTAAAGTTCATGGATGGTCTTGGCTAAGGTTTTGTGGATGAATCGATTTCTTGAGTAAGTAGTCTCACTTAATCGTTATGGATTTTGTTTGTGAATGATTGTAAGTGTAGTTGTACTTCTCTAGTGTTGGTGGTGCACTCCCTTTATATTTTTCTTGAACAAGTCCCTTCTGTAAATCACTTGGAAGATTACTAGTGGAGTATCTTCCCTTCAAACTATTTTGAATCTTGTAAGGCATTAGGTGGATTTGCTAGGGTTTGTAATGGACAACCTTAACTATCTTTTTGTTTTTTTGGAAAAAATGGTAACTAGGTCAAGTTTGTACTCGCGTGACACATGGTCAATTTCAACTGTTACCACTATAACCTCTAGATGTGCCCACGTTGCCCCTTACATGACACACAAGGTACATTGAGGATTCGATTTGGTGACCTCACATAACATAGTGTCTTAATAGTGCACTCCATCACCGATTGAGCTACACCCTATGGACAACCCTAACTATCACCCTAGTCTCACTTACACTTTATTCTCAAGAGAGTCTTTAGTTGACTCCATATGCCCCCCAAAAAATTAGTAGGCACCCATATTTTCTCATCTAGTCAATCTTAAATTCAAAATTGTATCTTTGTTTTAGGGTAAATCTAGGGTTTGTTTAGCTTACATTTAGTTTTCAGCCATAAAATAACCTAGACGTTTAGGGTTTTCTTGCATATTTTTGAACTAAAAAAACATTTTTATTGGAAACTTGCCCTAGCTGGTTTGTATTACAATCATTTTAGGCCTAGACATATTGGTCATTTTGGCTATTATATGCTTTTAAATTTTTAGAAATTAAACCCTAGTTTTATTCCTTGTTTTAGCCCTAAATTTCACTTGGTTATAATTTGTTCAAGGGGCAAGAGTATATTGTCGTTATAATTTGTTTACGCGTACTCTAAACGTTCGACTTTTTGGAGTTTTTATGAGCATATTTTTCGATCATTTTTTCTTGAAATCGGGTCAAAAGTTGTTGGAACTCCATATTTGAGTGATTGAGTCTGTATAATTTGAATGCCTTGAGGGTTTTTGGGTGCCGAATCCATTTATGCATTAAAAATGCAATTTAAACAAGAGAAAATGGTGGTTTCACCAAGATTTGTTTCATCGGATTTCGGTGAAAAAGTTCAAAAAGTCAAATCTTTAGATAACGCCATTTGTATATTGCTGTAATTCATCTATCTTTTATGCAAGTTTTATAACAATCTTTAGTAATTTTTCAGATCTGGATTGTTTTGGCATAATTTTTTATTCGATAATCAATTAATAAGCCCTCTAAAATAGGCTTAGAGTGGGCAAACCCTAAATCTGAAATTTACTTGAGTAACCACCTAATCTTTAACTCATACTTCATAATCCATTGGTGGTAATTTGGGTAGTAACATAGGTGACCTTTGACTTGACTTTGCCTTGCCTTAGGAATCCTAGGTGCTACTAGGGAAGCCTCCCTTGTGTTGGACTTGTCTTTCACTAAAACACGGGAAGTAGTTGTCTAAGTGACAATGGGAATACTTTCATGTTCAACTCATCTTTGTACCTTGTGAGTGCTTTGCACTAAGGTGAAAAATTGTGTGATATCAAGACTTGGAGTAGTAGTTTGTGTTTGTTAAGCATATATCAAGAGGATTTGTTCCAATTTGCAAATTATAAATAACAAAGAAAAAATAACATAAACTAATTATGCCACTCTTTAAAGCTCATGAAATTATATAACTTGAAAAAATGTACTCAAAACAAAGCTATTTAGAAGTTATAGTATTGGGAATTGTTCCAAAATGAGGATTGAAACGCTTTTTTTAAAGCAAAAGAATACTAGGAAGGTGGAAAAATCTACAGAAAATAAATGGACCAATATATACACCACATAAATTGTAATAAAAAATTCCATGAAAAACAATATTGTATGGTGAATCTCACTTATGGAATTTTAAGTGCATGTTTCAAATCACAATGAAGAGGGGTCCCAAGGTTGAAGATGTGCCATTAATGTGGCATATGACATGTCAATGGTTGGGTAGTAGACTATATTGTTATTTGGTTGTTGACGTATCTAGTTGATTGGGTAGATATGTCGCCTGGCAACCAAGCAATGGGCCACATGGTAGTGTTTTGAGGTGCCATGAGTTAGATGTTGACTTCATAGTACAAAAACGTTGATGTGGAATTAAACGAAGATTATGTGGAAGTACCGCATGTCTTTACCAGTTTATACATGTTAAGGGGGAAAGATTAGGGTTGTTGACCCCTGATCTTGTGTTTTATTCCTTATTTTGTGGACAAACAATGTTGGCTATTTTTTGTATAAATAGAGATCATAAGATCTCATTTTGAATCATAAATTTCCTCTCACAAGAGGTTTTGGTCTGAAATTTTCAGCCTCCTTGGCTATTTTAGCTCTTGTGCACTTGTGTATGGTTGATTTTATGAATAGTTGATAGAAGAAGATCTAGCACTAGCTTTGGATGATGTTTTCTAGCTGTTGCGGTGAATTGTCTTAGCATTTCTCTTGATATTGGTATGGTTTTTACTCTCTTGCTATCATTTATTTCAAGTCAAGTTGTTTTATGCTAGGAGATAGGTGGGAAGTGTAAGGGCATACACCCCCACCATAGTCTTCACCATTTTTTCTTGCTTCATCTCATTGATTAAAGGTTTGCTAAGAGAAGTATAAGGGCATACACCCTCTTAACTTAAACCCTAGCTTAGAGAAACTTGCCTTGGGAAGTAAAATGGCTTACACCCCCAAGGAGGTAGCTTCTTTAAGCTCTTTGTGACTCCATTAACCCAATAGTAAAGACACTAGTCATTGATTTGTTGCATTGGGAAACGTGAATTTCGGTCATTTTTGCTTCTTGCTAAGTGGATTGTTTCCCTTGTGCCTTGGGCACCTCACAACCATGAGGGCATCCCCATATAAGAGATACTTATTGTTGTTGTTACAAATTTGCATCTTCAACCACTAGGGCTGTAGAAACCCTAACATACTTGGTCTAATAACTCTCTTATCAACCATTGGTTTTGGCTTAAAGTTTGCACATTTACTCTCCTTTTCCTAACGCACTTTTTGGCAAAGTTTGAGGGGATTCTAGTGGCTGATTTTATTTCTGTAGTACATTGAATGTTACAACCATAAGACTAATATAATTTTCTGCATACAAGTGTTTACAACAACCTTATCTTTGTGCTAAGAGTTTTAGTTCTTCAGCTTGAGTTTAGCTAGTTAATTGCTAGTCTTTCTCTTGCATTTTCTACTTGATCTTAAGCACATATTGAGAAGTTTATAATATCCTTTTTTTGCTGATATATACTATCATCTATTGCTGCAAATTAGGGACAACGATCTTAACTTGCTGATCCAACTAACATATATTGTTGCAAGGTGTGTTTTCTTGTGTCTCGAGCATGTACAATCATCTGAAAAAACACTATACTTGTGGGGTAGCCTTTACTTGACTTACAAGACATCTCTCCCTACCCTTCATTCCATTTAGACTCGACCTATAGGGGCTTCACTTCCATCCATCTCCATCTCCATCTCAATCCCCCTAGGGTCACCGAGATCACCTCCCTAGAGTGGCCTAGTCACCCTTGAAGTGCGGGACCTACATCGAGGTGACATTAGGTGTAGGATTCCCAAAGTTGTATCACTTTTTCCTTGGTTGGGTTGATTTTTTACCAACCTACAACTTGTGCCATAACAACTACAAAAGAAGCTATGCAGATCTAATTGACTAATTGTCTGGTACTGAGATGGTCAAGCTTTGCAGCTCTCAAGACCTACTAATTTGCAATGTGGTAATGAAGTGGCCAAACTCCAACCAAATGACTTGTATTCATGGGCTAGGTATTAGTGTCGTAGATTATGCGATATTTGATATCCTTGTTTACAACCAAATAGTAACTTTTGACCTTTTAAATGACCATGAACTCGACTCTGATCATAGACCTTTAACCCTAACTCTAAACTTTGTCATGCACATGAGCGCCATTGAAGAGAATTTTAATAATCGAACACAATTGCTCTTTGAAAAAAGTAAAGTTGACATTTTCTTAAAGTATTTAAATAGTGAATTACATCTCCTAACTTATATGGACAACATTGAAGACCTCTATCATAATTTTACAACTACCCTTTCCACTTCTATTAACAAGTTCTCTTTGAAGGTGTCTTATAAAAGGAATAATAACAAAACTAACCCTTGGTTTGATAAATAATGCAAAATTGCTAGGAAATCCATTAGGGATACTTCTAATGAGTCCTTAAAGTTCGATAAGATGAATACGTACAAATCCCTAATTAAAAGGAGAAAAAGGTATTGTATCAATAAAAGGCAAGAACAACTTTCACAACTATCTAAGCTTGATCCTAAGAAGTTATGGAGGCAAATTCTAATTTGCAAT
The DNA here is from genome assembly GCA_009831015.1 of Picea engelmannii. NCBI lineage: Eukaryota > Viridiplantae > Streptophyta > Pinopsida > Pinales > Pinaceae > Picea > Picea engelmannii. The sequence goes on from ML882814.1 coordinate 13,982, forward strand.
ACTAAAGAAAATAATATGATTCTTTTAAGGGATTGGAATTCCTACCTTAAAAGTATTTATGAGTTCCCTAATGCTATGGACACCATTCACGTAGATTTTGAGGTTAAGTGGCTTGCACATGGGAAAGCTAAGGACATTGAAGGCTACCAAGCTGAAATTTTTAAAATTGGAGGGCCTATCCTCATACCTAACATATACAAGCTCTTCAATTTAACATTCAAGTAGGGCTTCCCTAAACCCTGGACGCAAATCCTCATTGTTCTTGTTTTTAAAAATGGGGATAGAAACATTCCCTCTAATTATAAGACCATTATGATTAGCCCAATTTTAGCTAAGATTTATGGAATTATTTTGGAAAAGAATATTAGCCTTTGGCTAGAAAGTCATGATAAAAGAGCTAAAGGCCAGGCTAGGTTTAGGATATACCATTCAACTGTGGACCATCTTGTTACCTTTAGGATCATTCCAAAGGAGTTTTGCAATACTAAAAACAATTTTTTTGTTCTTTTGTTGAATTTAGAAAATCTTTTGAAATGGTTCCCAGGAAAAACCTTTGGAATAGGTTGGAAGAGATAAACGTGCCTTTCACGTTGAGGGTTGTTGCAATAAAGCTATATGAGAACGTTATATCTAAGTTTAAGAACACTGAGGGCTAGTCGAAAGAGATTAACTGCAATATTGGAGTCAAACAAGGTTGTCCCTTGTCCCCTACCCTTTTTGGCATATACATTGACAAATTAAAAGATTGCTTGGAAGAAGCAGGTTGTGTCGACCCCACTCTCACTAGTATAATCATCAATCTTCTTCTTTATGTTGATGATATCGTTCTTATGGTGAAGAGTCCCCACGACCTTGAAAATAAACTAAGAATCCTCAAGGATTTTTGCTCCAATATGGGTATGACTATTAATACTAACAAGACTAAGGTCATGATCATTAAATCCAATAAGATCACTTATGATACCTTTGTATATGAAAACAACAACTTGGAGGAAATGACTTCATACAAAAATCTTGGAATCGATATTCACCATAAGCTCAACTAGAATTATAGCATTGAGAAAATGATTATTAGGGGATGGAAATCTTATTATGGGTTTGAAAACAATTGTAAATCAACCGATCTTTGTATATGGTATAAGAAGAAACTCCCCTTTGAGACTCTTGTTACGCTTGTAATTATATATGGAT
>WSFP011488475.1:0-15172 GCA_009831015.1 Picea engelmannii
GTTTCCCTCAAGTGCATACTCTAACCTCAAGCCATTGAAATCCATTTCGATCTTGAATCAGTTGTAGCACCAAGAAAGTCTTTATGCAAATTTGAATTCTATCCAATCACAAACTCAGCTTCTGCAATCTTCTGTACTCTGATACCATGTAGAAATTTTAATACAAATTATGCATTGCCTGGATTCTCCCGATCTAATAATTATATGCCACTGTTAAATACAAAATCTCTTCTACTAAAATTATTGCGGAATTTAAAACACGATCGCCAATTGCAATATCAAGAAGAGAGATCAATTACACATAACACAGATGTTTTACTGGGAAAGCATAAAGATAAAACCCCACTATCATATACTATGTATATATCATGGATCATGAAACAATCTCATACAAAACTCTAATCCAATATCTCTCAGTACAATATGCAATCGTCTCACACAGTCATACAAAAATTGGCAAATCCATGTGCCAATCTACTGCCTCCAGACAACATGCCTCCTCTACGCAATCCCTGCTGATGGAAATCCCTGCAATGAATGAATTCCTCTTGCCTAGGCTACACAATCCTCATGGGCACATCCAATGTGTGTGTGGTTGCATGAGTGCACTCACTAATGTCACAATTGATAGTCAAACCGTCTGTTTCACCTATTATCTCAACTAGGTCTCCACTGGATCTGACATGCATGTAGTTAACAATAGTAAATATTCAATTGCATGTGAGATCACTTATTTTGAATTAATTAATAATTAATTCATTGATATCTCCCTAGTGTAAGTTCAATTACAACTAGTACAACTGAGTTTAACTCACTTAACTGAGTTAAGCTACTTTACAACTCACATAACTGCACATATAACTCTGTTACAACTTCGCATCACTTAGTTACAACTAATTCGACTTGCATGTCCCACCAATCAACCTTTGAACTCGAATTTCCTATAGCTAATTGATTTTCCACTTCAGTTAACTATTTCCAAGTGCTCATTGAGAATAGACTAGTATTATTGTCCAACTATTATTAAGGGATAATAATAGTTGACATACATTTATAAATATAATTCGCTCACCATCTATAAATAGAATTTTCTTATCATCTAAAAATATACTTCCACCTAAAAATAGCCCGAGGCTCCATCCTAGTGTAGGTGCATAATTTTCACTAGGATCTTCTTGTTGAATCTCAACAATGTTGTCAGTTGATCACTGAGGTGACCAAAATAATGTGTAACATAGGTTGTACTGTGATAGCCAGAGTGCCATCCATATTTCAATAACTCATCCTTCCATTATAATACTAAGAATATACAACTCGGGTACCATTTCATACAATTTGTTTTGGAGGATAAACAATTGAAGTTGGAAAAGGTACATACTAGCCAGAAACTTGCAAACATGTTAACAAAGGTAGTAATCAAGGAGAAATTGGTTTCCTACTTAGTATCAGTTATGCTTCAAGCATGAAGGCAAATATGAGAAATTTTCTAGGTCCAAGGTGGATCATAGTCCAATAGGTAAAGTAGCAGTGGATTATTTGTGATCAGTCTCCAAGTGGGAGATTGTTGGTTGTGGAGCTTGATTATCTTCATGATTCATAGGTATTGTTTCAACCGTGTTTGGATGCCATTACCTGACAAGGGGGTGTGGGGATATTTCCCCCCCACATATCTCTCTAGGGGGGGTGGCAAGAAATTTTGGACCCCCCTCCCCCAACAGGGGTTCAAGGGAAACGCCCCCAAAGAGAATGTTTTTGGAAAATTTCCTTGTAAAATATTATAATTTCATATTCAATTTGGACCGTTCATTATAAGGTCGCAGATCTGACGATATAAGTTATGTTAGGGTTTTTTCCCCTAGAAGGAAACCCTCTTTTATGAGGGAATTGTATTACAGTTTTGGATGTGAGTGAATATTGTATTATGAGAGAGGAGTCTATGAGAGAAAGAAGAGGAAGTTACAACAAGTATGTTGTAGGTTGTATCCCTTCATTTCTTGGATAATAATAGAGGAAGGACCTGTAAATTTCTCTGGTGGACGTAGCCCACACTCGATGAACCACATATATATGTGTCTCTATTGTATTGTGTATCTTCTGTGTTTTATTTCCGCATTTGTTTTATTTTTATTGCTTTGCAATCTTGTTTTTCTAACATCTAGCTCTCCTTGTATTATCTTCACCATTTATAAATACAATATACATGAATTTGTCATATTTAAAACCCTAATATGTTTACCTAGATTATATTACAACCCTAATTCCTTAACCGAAATTACATTACAACGGATAAAAAACCATTGGCTGAAAAACATTGGTGAAAGGCCAAAAACCATTGGCGAAAAACAACCCAAAAATTATCCTAAAGGATTTTGGCCCCCGGGTGAAACATACAGTGTGTTCAACTAATCGTGCAAATAATATAACACATTCCCAAAAAATTGCAATTAAGATTAGGGAGTTAGTAAAAATGATGGATGCATAGTCATCGTTTTTTTTATTTGGGACCTTATTGTATGTTTCCTTAAATATTTATGAAAGAGTACAACTCTACAATGCAATGATTGCTATCACTTTTATTTATTTTATTCTATCTCTTAAATTTTTCTATATTTAACAATGGGTGTCATAGTGATATTATGCATGAACATACAAAAAACTATGTTGACAAATATACATTAATCTTGGATTTAGATATTATATGCACATTAGGGAAAACAATTCAAAATATTAAAATCTAAATCCACATTGTAGCAATTAGATATATGTTCACCCTTTTGGATTTCAAAATTCACACTTGCATAGTTGAAATTTTCACTTTTGGAATTGAAAATCACATTTTTCAAGTCAAAACTATTCAAAACTCACACTTTTGGAATCAAAATTATTCAAAATCCACGCTTTTGGAATCGGAATTCACATTTTTTTAAACCAATATTCACACTTTTAGAATCCAATTTTGCACTTTAAAAAGACTAATATTAACACTTTCAAGATCAAAATTCACAATTTCTTAGTCTAGATTTTTCCTTATTATTTCAAATTTATTTGTTCTTGTTGAGGTAGTGATAGTTCAAATTGAAGAGTTGGAGGTGGATTCTATAGTTTCTCCTATTTAGTTGGCTCGTTGATGATAGGTGGTAAAGTATTTCCCACCATATTCCCTAAATGAATTTGAAGCTCATTGCATTCAATATGGTCCACAGAGTAGGTACGATGTGTAATCATCTCACTATTGCATACTAGAAAAATAGCTTATTATCATTTGGATTTGGTGTAGGTTGGGTAATTAGTGGTGGTTATATTTAATGTTGTGAATTATTATTTTGTTGAGGAGATGGAATCAATGCTTGCTAGTAGTCTTATGGCCATCCTTACTAAGGCCTCCAGATCTACCGAGGAGAAAACCAATAGGGTTTTTGTAGTTGTTCGTATGGAAACAATGTTGGTTGTTGTTCTTAAGGAATTGGTTATTGCCACTGCTGTGGATATGGGCCTTGGTTTGGCCATTGCTAATAAGTATGATAACACTAATTTGTGGAAGTATTATTTTGATTACCCCAAACAAAATTGAAATACTAAGGGTGCTCATAAGGAATACCTTAACTCATCGATTGATGTTCTCCTTAACTTATTTATTAATGAAGTATGATTGCTTTGTGTTATTCTAGGCTTCTCAATATAGGGCCTTCAAGTCATCTAAATCAGGGCATTGACTTCTGTTACGATTCTTCCTATAGATGTTGCAAAATTTTGCATTATTCAATAGGCATTCATGTGAGCATGCTTTTTTGTACACTTTGGACAAAAAAATTGCTATTTATACCTCCTCCCACTTCTTCTTAACTTGAAGGGTGTTAAATTTCATGGCCAATGAATGCAATATGTTTGTCTTCATATCTTCCAATAGATTTCCAATCTCCATTTTTGTCAATCTTGTTGTTTCTTTAGAGAATTGTGCAACAACTTCTCTTGAAACTCTACTCTTTCTTGTAGTAGATATTGAATAATTATTGAAAAAATACATTATCACATCATAGGTACACTTATAAATGTCTCCATCTATAATGAGATTTAATATTTCCATCCATTCATCTCAAAATCATCCCAAAAGTACTAACTTGAGTGTCACGTCATCCAATCTTCAATTAGAAAAACTCGTGTAGTTGAAGTGAAACCTCTCAATATAGTCCTCTAAGGACTCATATCATCCCTTTTCATCTATAGGAATTCATCCCCAATATCTCTTTCTTACAATACTCTTGGTACTTCCTTATGAATAATTTCTATAGTTTCTCACATGTATGGATACTATTTTCATGAAGGCCCATGAACCATCGAAGTATTGCCTCCTTCAAAGTAGAAACACTAATTTCTAGAAGGATTATTTTGATTAGCCCAAACAAAAGTGAAATATTAAGGGTGTTCATAAGGCATATCCTTACACATCTATTGAGGTTCTCCTTACCTTCTTTATTTATGAAGTATACTTGCTTTATGTTCTTCTAGGATCCTTCATATAGGGCCTTCAAGTTAGCTAAACTAGAGCATTGAATTGTGTTATGATTCTCCCTATAGATCTTGTAGACTTCCCCGCTATTCAATAGGCATTCATGTGAGAATGTGTTTTGGTAAAATTTGTGTTGGGGAAAGGGGTGGGACCTGTAACAAAATAGACAAACAATTATGTAGATAATCGAAGAGGGAATAAACTTTTGAAGATAAAAGGTGGTGTCTAAAGACACCTTTACAACACTTAAGAAAATAACACTATGATCAGAACATCACAATGCATATTGGAACTTGTTATATCCATATGATATCAACTTGATCACTTGATGATAATGACCCATGGGGTCTATAATTTATAGCCTCAAGATCTAACCAAATTCCATAAAATATGGAAGATCTTGTCCACATGTAACCATCTGTTGTTAGAGTTGACTTTGCCAAACCCATGTTGTCAATTCGACTCGACAAGGATGCTCGACCTGACCACCTATGATTCCAACTCATAGTCAATTTCTAGGCTAGTCGATCCAACTCCCAACTATCTTCGACATACGGTCGACTATCCAATTGATAGGCATGTCGATTACCTAACCGACTAATGTAGATATATGGTTGATCACTCAATTGACTATATCAAGATGTAGGCCAATTTCCCAATTGACAGAATCCAGGAGATGTGTTACAAACCATCAATGCTTGATGTTCCAACACCCCCCCCACCCCTGAGCACACGTCTCTGGAGATTCAGGAGGTGAATAGAGACAATGTTCTCATGAACACGCTATCTAAAATAGTGAGCATGGATCTCAACATGCTTCACCTTATTGTGGGAAACAAGATTGTCAATAACCTGTATGGAAATCTAGTTATCACAATAGATTAAAGTCAAGGTATGAATAGGAAGGCCAAGTTCTCCCAAAAATTGGCGGATCCATACTGCTTCAATACGTACTTGAATGACACCACGATAAAATTCTTTTTTAGTCAAAAAGGATACTACCTTATGTTTCTTGCATGACCACACCAACATTCCAGTGCTAAAGTAAAAAACATATCCATAAGTGGACTTCCAATCATCATTGTTTTTATCCCTGTCGGATCTGATGAAGTCAACCAACAAGTTTGAACTTCGAAAATAATTGATATCAAACTGAGTAGAACCCTTGAGATAGCAGACAATGTTTTTTACTAATTTCCAGTGGCTTTCTTTAGGGTCTTGGATAAACCAAGAAGCTACACTAACAACAAAGGAAATGTGAGGTTGACTATGAGTAAGATAAATAAGATTTTCAACTAGTTGTTGATAGAGAGTAGCATCGATTGTAGGTGTTTGACAATTTTTGGTAAGCTTTACTCCAAATTGAAAAGGAGTGGCACAAGGCTTACAATCAGCTATCTTAAAACATGTCAACATAACCATAACATATTTAGACTGAGAAATAAAAATCCATCACATAGTGGTAATACTTGAAGTCTCAAACAATAATGAAGAGTACCAAGATCTGTCATGTCAAAGGAGTCAACAATTTGCTTCTTCAATCTAAGGATGAGATCATTATTATTGCTAGTTATGAGTAGGTCATATACATAGATAGAAACAATCAAAGGTTCTCCATTGGTGTGGAGTACATACAAGATGTGATAAGATTCATAATGTTTGAAATGAAGTCAAAGAAATAAATTGTTGATCTTTAAGCATACCAAGCTTGGGGATCCTACTTCAAACCATAAAGTGACTTCTTGAGTTGAAAAACCAAGTTAAAATTTGTCATAAAACCAAGTGAATGTTCCATGAAAATTTATTCAAATAGTTCTCCTTGAAGAAAATCACTCTTCACATCCACTTGATGGATTTTCCATCCAAAATGAGTAGCAAGGGAAAAAATTAGTCGAACAAAGTTCATCTTTGCAACGGAGGAAAAGGTTTTAGTGTAGTCAATGTCTATTTGTTGAGAAAATCCCTTTGCAATGAGGCGTGCTTTATGTCACTCAACAACACCTTCAAAGGTAAATTTGGTTTGATAGACCCATCAACACTTCACAATGTTCTTTCCTTACGGTCGAGGAACTAAGTCCCAAGTGTGATTATTCTACAAATAATCAATATCTATCTGCATAGCATATTCCCATTCAGTTTGTCCTTGAGATTATGAGTAGGAAACAAGATCAGAATTTTCAAGTACATGAGTCATCAAATAAATGCTAGCATGTTTCTTTTGAGTTCGAGTTTTTCATCTGGAGGATACATCACCAACCTCATATCCAACAGTTGCTATTATCTTGGAAACCCATCCAGGTAGAAAAGAAACAAGTGAACTATATTTCATTGCAGTAGGTTGATCAGAAGTCGGAGGGTCTTCTCTTCAGTCGATGGACCGGTTGAAATAGAGGATGATAGACTAGTCAACTTGGAGGTCAACGATCTAGTAAAAACATGAACAATTTTTTACTGTCTAATCGAAGGGATGAAATATGGAACAAGAGAAATGATGTCAGAGGCAACATCAAAGGGATCATCCTGGAGAAATCCATAGGGGGCATTCAACAACTTAATGCTATAAGACTTCTCATCAAATGATACATTTCTTTCAATAATGATTTAGCTTTTGACAGGATCAAACAATCGATAGGCTTTGAAATCTTCAGAATAACCCATCGTGATGCAAGCATGACTCTTTACATCAAACTTATTTCTTCAATCATTGGAAATATGACCCCAGACAACACATCCAAACACATGGAGGTGGCTGACTAAAGGCTTATTTCCACACCATCGTTCGACTGGAGTCATTGAAGGAACAACTTGAGCCAAGATGTGACTGAGCAGATAGTTTGCACAATATACCACTTAATCCCATAAGAGAGGAGGCAGGTCTTTAGCCTACAAAAGACATCTAGTCATTTTGAATAATGTTTGATTCTTACATTCTACAACACCATTATGTTGAGGTGTGTGAGGAACCAACCAATGTCATTACATACCAAATCGAACTAGGTATTCTTCAAAAGGTTGATTTACATACTCACCACCATTATGTGATCTCGGGAACTTAATGGGCCAGCCACATTTCTTTTCAACAAAGGTTCTAAACTCCTTAAAATTTTCAAAGACAAGGTTATTGTTCTTTAGAAAATAGACCTATGTAAAACAAGAAAAATCATCAATGAAAGATAAAATATACCTTACACCTTCCAGTGAAGAGACTGATGTAGCATACATCACTATGAACTAGATTCAATAGGTTTTGTGTTCATCATGCTTTTATAGAGTCGAAAGGTGCCCGATGATGATTTCCAAGCAAACAACCCTTGCAAACTCCTTCAGGGGGAAACACTTTAGGTAAACCAACAACCATGTTTTGAGTTTCCATCAACTACAGAATTCAAAAATTCAGGGGTTCGAGTTTCTCATGCCAAATTCAACTTCAGTCATTAGTGTGAGAAACAAGAGCAGTCAGTTCAGCGTCAAGTCAAGTCATGTCACAAAATTTATACAAACTGTTTTTCGAGTTGAGAATCATGTTGGAAAAGATCGAATTTCCTTTCTTCAAATTATGAACATAGAACCGATTTGGCCAAAATTCCACAATCTTACCTATATATATTAACTGAGCAATAGACAAAAGATTGGCACTAATATTTGGCACATGATAGATGTCAATAATTTTCCCATGTCGACGGGGAACATCACCCTAACCAGCAACATCCAAAGAAAAATCTTCAGCAACATTTCCTCTCCTTAGCTTCATCCAACCACATCAACAAGGTGGTATCCTTAGCCATGTGATGATTTTACCCAGATTTGACTACCCATTCATTCTACACAAAATGAGACAGCAAGGCTTGAGAAGTTCCAACTTGGAAGGTGAAATTATCGATGAGTGATCATTCAGAGGAAACATTTCCTTCCAGGCATTTAACCTTCTCCTCTAAATCGTCTCTCTTCTTATAGAAAACTTTCTCCATATTTCCATTATTTCCACAATACTGAAATGTCTTCTTCTTTCGACTGTACTACGGTGCATAGGCCTGTCCCATAGGATTTTGGTCATGGTATGTAGGTTTCTGTGTAGAAGTATTGAACCGTACTCTATTCTTGGGGTCCATATTTCTCTTTCCCTTGAGTGAGTGGGCATGATGTTTACCACCAAACTTTCTTTATTCAAGCAATCTATCCTGATTAGAAAAGACCACAAAAAGTTTCAAAGGTGTAATCCCTACCATATTCCTTATGTTCTTTCCAGTTGGTACAAAAAGTAGAAACGAACACATCGAATGGTTCTCTCAATTTCATTAGGACCAGATTGATGAGTTGTCCATCCTTCTTCTAATAGTTCTTTCCACATTCTCCCAATTTCAACTAGAGTTCTTTGAAACATGCTAAATAGTCCTCTATTCTATCAAAAGAATGAGGATGGAGAGATATCAACTCTTTCTCCAACTACATGACATGGCTCTCATTGGATCGATCGAGTAACAAATTTGGATTCTTCCAAAATTTATGATGATAGTCAATTCCATTGAGGTGAAACTGAATCTCCCATGATACATAGGTCATGATGAGCCTCACAACATCATTATTCTTTCCATCAACAAGAAACTTTACCTCATCTTCTGTTGGATCTAGAATGGAAATTTTCATATACTGCTACAATCCTTTTCTTTTTAGTAGGGTTTCAATATTTGGTGCCCATATTACATAATTTGGTCCATTCAGAACAACAGGATCAATCTTCAAAGCCATCTTCGATATCTAGACAGAAAGGTTTTTTTCAAAGTTTCCAATCGGAAAACCATAGGCCCAGATTCAATCACATAACATATCTAACTCAACAAGGTTTTTAGATAATAGGAGAGGTTTCAAACTATCAGATTTAATCCATGCTGGGGAAAGGGGTGGAACCTATAATGAAACATATAGAAAATTATGTATATGACAAAAGGTGGTGTCTAAATACACTATTACAAAACTAAAGAAAATCACATTGTGATCAGAACATCATAGTGGATATTGGACATTTATATATCCATATGATATCAACTTGATCGCTTGATAATAATGAGCCATGGGGTCTACTATTTATAGCCCCAATATCTAACCAACTTATGTATAATCTAGAATATCTTGTCCACATGTAACCATTGATTGTTAGAGTTGACTCTTCCAAATCCACGTTGTCGAGTCGGCTCAAAAATAATGATAGACCCGACCGTGTATGCATCCAAATCATAGTTGATTTCTAGGTTGGTCAATCCACCAGTCGACTATCTTCAAATTTTGGTCAATTGTCCAACCGACAAGCATGTCAACTACTCAATCAACTAATGTAGAGATCTGGTCAATAATCCAACTGATTGTATCCATATGTAGGTAAACTGCTCAACCAACTGAGTCTAGGAGATGTGTGATGAACCGTCAATACTTGAATCTCCAACACTTTAGACAAAAAAAAATGTTATTTCTACCTCCTACTTCTTATTGACTTGAAGGGTGTTCAATTCTTTTACAAAAGAATCTATATCTGTTAGTCCATCATACTTCAGTGGATCACATACCTTAGCTCCAATCCAGCGTAATGTGGGGTAATATAAGAAAATATCCTTGTAGAAACTTCATGTAACCTTTGTTTCCAATGTAAATGTGTTGAACCTGCACAGAATAGATCTAGCTAGGAATTGACATAAACAATTACAGAGAAAATATGAGAAAAGAGAACCAGGAGAGAAAAAATGGAAGAATTCTCATTAACCAAATGAATGAATGATAATTTACACATTTTTTACTTTGTATAAATCAACTAATGCGCATTGGGGGAGAATCCAATGCACCGTAGTGGTGGTATAGAGTGATTTGGACACACACCAACAGTTATGGAAGTAAACTGCCACCTAGTCTAGTCGCTCAGGAAGTTACGAGAGTGAACTGCCACCTATTTTGAGTTAACTAATCTCTCAGTCTTCAGTTAACTGACTGAAACATAGTGAAGTGAATATCAATGAATAATGAGTAATGTTCTAGTATGGTGATGATCCCAAGGACAATACACATTAGTTTGTGATGATCCCAATGTTGCATGGTGATAATCCCAATGTGGCATCTAGACTCCACTCAACTAATCAAACTGAAGTGTGAACTGAAGAGAACATTATCCTAGAGGAATATTCTCACTAAAATATAGGAGACTAAATGATGACTAATAAACATGGGGAAAACCTTAGGAAAAATAAATCCTAGGTGTGTGTGAAGTATCTCCAACACCCCCCCTGAACATCACTATGGTGAAAATAAAGACTGGGTCCTGACAACGAGGCCATATTTGGTACCCAAATACAAAAGATACACTAAAATAAATGAGGAAAGAGGGAAAAAATCATGGGAAACTCCCCTCCCCCCCCCCCAAAGTACAATGTATGTAAAAAGAAGAATTGACAATTTCTAGGAAGTTGTGTCCTTCACTCCAAGACGATTGTGTAGAGAATGGAACTTTTTCTCAATGAAGGTCTTGGTGAAGATGTCTATAGTATGTTTTGTTGAAGGACAGAGCTGCAAGTCCTTTATCCCCTCATATACTAGGTCTCGGATGTAGTGCATGTGGATCTCAATGTGATTCGTCCGCTACCTCTAAAATGGATCTCTGTGGAACTTCAAAGTGCTCTAGTTGTCACACCAGATGATGATCGATCGATGAAACTGAATTCCCAACTTAGTGAGAAAATGTTGTAGCCACATATCTTGATTGGTTATGTTAACTACCCCTTCGTACTCTGTCTCGGCTGAAAATAGAGCAATAACAACCTGCTTCTTGCTCGACCAATAGATAGGCCTGGAACCAAGACTAAGTGAGTAACCAGATGTGGACTTGTGATCAATGTTATCGCCAGCCCAGTCATAATCAATGAACCTGATGAGGTCCAATGTAGAGTATTCTACATAGTAAATCCCAAAGGTGATGGTTCCCTATACGTATCGAAGGATACGCTTTGCAACCTTTCAATGTAGTTCATGCGGCTCCTACATGAACCTGGAGATTTCTCCAACTACATAGGAGAGGTCTAGTCTAGAGTGTGTAAGATACAACAAGATCCTAACTAGTTGTATGTACATTATGTTTTCAACCAGTGGAGTGCCCCCTCCATCCTCAAGTCTGACTCATGATAGGAAGGGAGTCAGGGTATATTTGCAGTCTGTCATGTGAAATTACTCAAGGAGATATTTTTCATACTTACCCTAAGACAGTTTGATGCATGATGCATCCTGACTGATCTTGAGTCCAAGGAAGAAATGTAGCAGACCCATGCTCGTCATCAACAACCTGTCATGCATAATCCTCTTGATTGCAGCAATCACTGAAGTCGAGCAATCGCTGATAAAAAAATCATCAACATACAGAACTAGGAGTAGAAGTGAATCAGTCATCCTAATATTGTAAACACTCGGGTTTGACTTACAACGTACACAGTTCTGTGACAGTAGGTAGGATTCCATCTTGGAATACCATGTCCTCGAAGCCTGCTTGAGGCCATAAAGATACTTCTTCAGTCGATAGACCAAAGATGAATCCTGCATAAATCCATGGGGTATCTCCATATATATCTTCTCAGAGAGATCATCGTGAAGAAATGCATTCTTCACATCCATCTGATGGAATTATCATCCCTTGGTTGTTGCAATGGAAAGTGAAAAATGTATGGAATCCATCTTCTCTACTAGAGAAAAGGTCGCATCATAGTCAACGCCATGCACCTGCTAAAAGCCTTTAGCAACTAGCATGGCTTTGTATATACTAATCTTTCCATCCACTAAAATCTTGGTCCTGTAGACCCATCTACACCTAACAAGTTTCCTTCTTGAAGGAAGGGGAACCAAATCCCAAGTCTGGTTCTCAAGGAGAGAGTTGTAATCCTCCTGCATGGTGGATTCCCAAAAGGGATTTCCAATAGCCTCGCCATAAGAATATAGATGTAAATACTGAACCAATAAAATATGTGTGGGTTGAAATAGTTCAGTGCCATTGAGTGTAAGAGGATGATCCTCAAAATCAGATCAAGTCCTCCCAGTATCAGTTGGATCCCCAACAAGATCCTATGCATCCTGAAGAGTAGTCTGGGCCCACTTGGGCCTCAGCTCTGGATCTACATCTGCATCTACATGCAATGACTCTACATTTGAGTGTACTTACTCTGTATTTGGATCATGTGAATCCCCTGAATTAGAACTCTGATCTGAAGAAGAATCGACATGTGCATGCTCATCATCTCTGATAGGTGGAGAAACAAAGGTGTCTCCTTGTGGCTATTGAGATACATGCAAAATGCTTTCCTCGAATTGAACACTATTCTCAATGATGATCCAGTCCGAGGAAATACCAATGAGTCTGTATCCCTTCACATCATCAGGGTATCCAAAAAATATACACTCTGTGCTCTGTGGATCAAGTGCCTTCCTCTTCTGACAGGGAATCCTAGCCCATGCACATGAACCGAAATTGTGGAAGTGGGTCACTTCTGGTTTGAGGCCTCTCCAAGCCTCGTAGGGGGTCTTATCCTTGAAAAATATATGAGGAGATCTATTTTGGATTTAGGTTTCACAATTAAGTGCTTCATCCCATAATCTATATTGAAGATACTTTGCATGTAGATTGCAAGATGCCATCTCTTTTAGAGATCTATTTTTTCGCTCAACAACTTCATTTTTTTGCCGAGTATAAAGAACCGTGTGTTGCAACTGAATCCCTACCTCATGAAAGCAATTTTGTATATCATGGTTGATATACTCTCCCATGTTATCTGTTCGGAGGACTTTGATTCTCTTTCCTAACTGTGTCTCAACAAGGGCTTTGAAATATTTGAGGTGTTGAAAGACCTCTGATTTTTTCCTAAGAAATAAAATCCATGTGAAGCGTGAGAAATCATCAACAAAAATGAGCACGTACCTTGCTTTATTGATTGATGGATGCATAAAATGGCCCATGAGGTCATTATGGATCATATATAAAGGAGAGGAAGCCTTATGTGTCTTTCCTTTGTCAAATTTCTCTTGAGGGTGTTTTCCAAGAACACATACCTCACAAATTCCTTTGGAGAGGTGGATGTCGAGTAGACCATCAACAATTACCTTCTTGATAATTTGTTGCATATATCTTAAATTCAAATTCTTGAACCTTTCGTGCCATACCCTACTGCTTTCTTCTGCATGGGTAAGCAGTAATGCAAAATCTCGTTCAATAAAATTAGAAGATGTGTAGAGTCTATATTGATGATTTACCTCACTAGTAGCAATCTGTTGATGGGCATTTATGAAACACTGTCAACGGGAAGGATAGATCTAGACCAGGATTGTCTATTTAACCCAAGTTGTTTGGTATGATCTAACCTGATGGGCTCCGTTAGCCAACTAGGGTCCTAAAAACACTAAAGGAAATAAAGTGACTATAGATACGATTCTAGAAATCAACACATTAATTACAAATGTTCAACTAAGAGTGTTAATTTACAATGATTATATATAGTTTACAAGATTTGAATAAAATATTGCGAAAGTAAACATTTGAGATAAATTTTCTAACAAGATTAAGTAAAAAGGAAACTCTTTCTAATCTTAAACTAATAAATATTGAATGAATATGATTGTAATGATATCATGAAAATAGACAAAGATAATTAACATCTAAATAATGCAATCATTGTTCATTCATATATAATAAACTTTAAATAAAAAGAAAACAATACATCTACTAACCTCTAGTTGATTAGCAATAATAAACTAAGTTCATCTCTTGAGTTGTGTTAGCTCTTGTTTGTCCTATATTAAGTGGAAACCTATGACAGAAACAATCATAATACTTCCTGAAGAAATTCAAGGAAATGTTTCATATGTTGGAGTGAATTTATAACAACAAAAAGATAAATAATTATGTATCCTGTGACCTCAAGATATCCAATAGTTGAGAACGAAAGAAATTTCGATCCTAGGTAGTGATGTTATCAACTATTTAACATCAGAAGTAAACTCAAAAATACCTAAATAGTTGATCTATCACAGGTACAAACTAGACCAAAAGATAATGGGCAACATTGAGATAATCAATGATATAAAATATCATGTGAAGAAAATACTAAAGCTAAATCAACACAAGTAACATTTCATAACATGGAAATTATAGGAGAATACAATGAAACAAACATTGCACAATTTACACAAGTTTAAAGCCAATAGAAAACTGATTTCTCATTTCACTTCCAAAAATTATATGTCCATTCTATGGTCCAGAAAAATGTGCCTCTAACACTAGGAAACAATAGCTATTTAAACATGTCTTGGATCTATTACCTCCTATCATGCAATATAGAGGAAGATCTCTGAAAATAAGTTTGTTTAACAAAAATAGAGTAACAAAAAAGATACTCATGTTGGAGTCTTTAAATAAAAAATAATTACATTAATGACATTGCTTTTTCAAAAATGAGGAAATTACTAAGATATTGAATGCTTAACCCATGATTCATTTCCTTAAACATAGCACCATAATTTGTTGTTTACCTAAAATGATAAAACAAAATCACAGTTTAGATAATAAGACAAATGAATGATTTAAACAGACTGGCTACAGAATTTTTCGATTCTCTAGATAGTCTCAAAATAACAATAAAATCGAAAATGAAT
>ML882815.1:4065-15171 GCA_009831015.1 Picea engelmannii
TATAAAAAAATTATTTAGACAAATGCTACTCATTAGAGTCTAAGTCAATTTTCATGAAGATATGAGGTGTGTCCTTCCCAAGGTTGGCCTTAGCAACTTCTTCATCCTAGATTGCTTCCATGTTGTCCTATTCCTTGCCTTTCATCTTCATAGGGTGTCCCTCCTGACCCGACTCCTCACTCCTTGCCTCAAACCTATGAATATCATCGATTAGATTGTTATATTTCTAATTTATGTGGCCTAGTTTCTCTTACAACTAGTTCAGTTTCTTGAGAAAAAAAATCAACTAGGCATCTTCTGCTTCCACCATCATGGTTATGAAAGTCTTCATGTGCCAATAAATGTCCACCAACTTTAGGAATTATGTATCCCTACTGTGTGAAAAGCCAATGTATGGAATCCACTAAAATATACCCTCATCTACCTATGCAATTGATGCCACGCCCCATTGTTCTCTCCCTCTTCTTTATTTGTTTTGACTTCCATATTTATCTTATAAGAAAATCTACTATGATAAGTTGTTGCTACCTTCTTGCTAAGGACTATGCTCTACAATTTCTATGTCTTCCTTTGTGAATACCGTGACTACTTTCCCATGTTCCTTGTTCCTTTTGCCTAATGCCCTTTCCTTCTTGAGAAACCACCCTTATGGTCTTTGAGATAGATCACTCCTAATGTTCCACAAGTGACACCCTATAACTAATAGGTTGCAAGCCTAATTCTCAACCCAGAGTGTCCACTCGAAATTCCAGAGAGCTAAATTTAGAGGAGATGAAATAGCCTTATAATCTATCATCACTATCATATAAACCCACCTTTGCAACATGTCTCCCTCCCCTTTATTGGTCGACCCAGTATTACTCCCATGATGAATGCTAAATATACTATTGTAAGCCATTAGAAACACCCCCTATCTATGCCCTCTTCCTCCATCATTCCATTGGTACATGTTTTCACTTGATTGAGGAGGATCATCTCAGTCTTAGTTTCTAGAGGATGAGCCATAATGGCCTCCTGCTTCCACCACCCTCTCCCTTGTCTCTTCATTCCATTCACACATTCTAAATGTCACATATACCCCTACTCCCTCTAAATGCACATCGACATTGTGATTATTCCTCCCTTCCACCCCATCTGGTGAAGATATTATTATCAACAACCAATAGGGCTTGCACAATAGCCCCATGGCATGCACAAAAACCATAGGGTTGTTGTGCATGCCAAATGTGGGTTATAATTTGTTGTGGGTTATTGCTTACTTTATCATTGGTTAATGTATTTCCAATTCACAGTGAAAACCACATCCTAGAATTTAATTTCACCTTCAATCAATTACCCATGAATAATTTAGTGTTTTCTTGATTGTTGGTTTTTCTCTAATGCTAGTCTAAGTCACAAGAATAGCTCATATTGGCCTCCCTTTTGTTTTTTTCCTTGTTGGCGAATTTCGTTGTGTTTACAATTCGATATAAATAAAACTTTGTTGCATTTTCCCTCTATAGCACACATTTTTCTCCCTACAATAATCTCATTGGTGTGTCTAGGAATTACACACTAGTATGTGGAACAACAAGGCATTTTCCAAGTTGTGTACATGGTTAACTCCCTTAATTGAATTTCTCGCTACATCCTACAAATTGAATTCCCTTGAATTGGAATCACTAGTTTGTCCTTATAGCTTAGTTTCAATTATTTTGAGTCATTGGGGAATTCCAAAGCCCAATTTGGCCTTGTATGGTTCATTGGTATACCATATCGGTTAGGGTGTTGTTCAAACCACATCCTACAATTTTCTCTTTAGTCTATTAGAGCGTAAAAGTCCAATGCACAATGCAACCATACCTTCTCAGACTATGAGTTTGACTGCCACCTACAAATAGATGTGGATGGGATTTCAAGTAAAAAAAATTAGATGTTGTTAATGCCTCATGGATTTTGTGTTTGATAACAACAAAATAACCTATCACATCATTAATTTCTTGTATTATGGGTTGGATAGATATATGACAATTGAGCACTAGGTGAGAATATTCTAATAAGCAAAGTTTATTTTATCACTAGGAATTCAAATAAGACATAGTCATATTTGAACCTATGACCTATGAAATCCATGTAGGAAAAATACCTTGTTGAACCAATTGAACTAATCCTTGTATCTTACTAAAAAATGTTATCTATCACTACTATTAAGTTAGGTTTGATAGTTGAACTTGCACTTATTGAGGGAAAAGGAAACTTTTGATGTATTATATATTCTTGTTAAGATACTATAATTGATAATATAGTTTTTTTTTTATTAAAAATTGAAAATGTGTTTTTTTTGGTAATATAACTAATATCTATTAATTGTTGAAATTACTGAGACAACTGAGAGCGGGGGGGGTGTGAATCAATTGTTACTGTGCTTAAACAATTTACGACTATTCAAACAATTTTTAATCTCTTCCAAGTGACCATCAATATTATACAAGATATGAACAACATAAATAATGAACATCAGTCACACATAAGATATACACAAAGAAAGATTTTCACGACAAAACCCATAAAGGGAGAAAACCTCTTCTTCTTCGAATGATAGGCAGTCTTTTAAGTTCTGTACATCATCTATCTTTGAGCATCGACTCAATGTGAGGCTACTACCTCTGTTTTACAAGCTTCAACTTGCTGAGAGCACCAATCCTCTGATTTCTCTAGCACCCACTAGAAGGAAGCACCAACTCCCTGAGTTTTCCAACACCAACTGGATGGAAGCACCTACTTCCATGTATACAAGCACCAACTTGCATACAGAAAACTTTGTGTTTTCCCAAGCACCACCCTGTCGCCCTATTTTCTAGCGACAACTAGATTAAAGCTTTAACTTCCAGTATTCACGCACCAACTTGAATAACAGAGGACTACAATCCTCCCTAGCACCACCCTACCTCCCTGATTATAAATACATGATTGAATAACCAACAATATAGGTATTTCAATTCTTACCACTTCTTCTATGTTATGTAATTCTTCTCTGCTTCACTATTCTTCTGCTCTGTTCATACTTGGTTTGACTTGCTGTCTCTTTCTATCTATTCTTTCTTTGTTCCTCTCAAGCTCTTTGGTTTGTGTTCATTCTGCTCTCTTCACCTTTTCTGTTCTGTTCAGCTTCTGTTTCTCATCTCTGAGTTTGATCTCACACTGTGCATACTGTGATTTTCCTTTCTCCTAGTTCAACTCATTTTTCCAGTGAGAACAACCAACCTCACACCATCACTGCATATCTCTTTTATGCTCTCCCACTGATTCAGTTACACCTCGAATCTCCAAGGAAAACACCTCAGCAATAGAATCGCTAAACGTCCAAGAACTATGATTTAGTTCTACTAACTGAATCATAACTAAACAATTAACCATGAGGTGAAACAATATCCCTTCGATCAAATTCCTAATCAAACATCACTGTTGGATTACACCCATAGGGACTCGTGTTTATCCTATATGCCCACTGGCTGTGACTGAACGCTAAATAGAAAGTGATTTCACGTTTCAAAAATCTTGTGATGAGACATCTTGACTCTCCCATGTTGCGATCTCTAAAATGGAGCTTAGCTAGGCTAGCTCCTTCCTCTCATATGACCACCAATTGTGACTAAGTGCTTATCCAGAAGGTGCTTCGCAACTTGCGACTTCAGGGATCTTGGTATGAGGTGTCTCGACTCTCCCAAGTCGCGATATCTGAAATAATCCATATCGGATCAACGGTTCAAATCTCTCCCTTTGATGGACGACTGTGATCATGTCGTGATTTCGCATTTCACGATTTCCTGCTGTGAGTTGCCTCATAACTTCCAACTTGCAAAACTCTGAAATGGAGCTTAGCAGCATGCTAGCTCCTCCTTTCATCCTTCGACGATGTGACCTTGGCTATGACCATGAGCCAAACATTCAAGTGCTTCGCTTGTCAGATCAACGGTGATCAGAATCTGGACCAGGGGTCAAATTTTAGCCCAAAAATCAAAGTGTCCGGAATCACCTCAAAACGAACAGGTGCGTAGCCCTCATCGTTACGAACCCAACACAACTTGAATGGTTTCAAACAGACGTCGGATGAGTGAGATATTGCGTTCTGTTCAAATTGTCAAACATGCAAAAAAAAATTGCTGACTGTACACTCCATACAGTTGCTGATGTGGCAGGATCGTACGCTGATGTGGTAGGACTGTACGCTGACGTGGCAGGATCATATGCTGACGTGGCAAAGATAAGTTGGTGGATAGTTGGCAGTTGAGCAGTCGAATCACTTCTTGACACGTGGCATGTCTTTCGCAAGTGGGATGGTGCCACGTGGCACCGTTATTGGTTTGGTTGTAAAACTATATGGAGTCCATGGGGGTCGAACCCCGGACCTCCTGCCATGCTGGAGTGCCTTCACACGGTGTGGGCTACCAATAGCCCACGCGTTGGTTCTTGTTATATAAACGGGTTTATTTATATTTAAATTGAGTTGTAATATGATTTGGGCGCGGTTCGGGCCGGGGCTAAGCCCCGACCCTCGGTCACATGCGGTTTTCCATACAACCACCACTGCGCATGTGCATTCAAAACCCCATGCGCTTGACACTTGGCGCTTTACCATAAGTTTTTAAACTTGGCCCTTTTATGTGCGGAGGTGCGATCATATGACCCATATGCCCAACGACTTGCGGTTAGGGGGCTAGGTTCCCTAACCGTTCGACAGTTTCACGCATTTTGCAGATTTGTGTGCTTGGGGCTAGGTTTTAGCACGAAAATGAGTGCAGAGGCTAGGTTGGATGCACAAAGGTGCATTTTGGCGAACCAGAGACAGTAAGCTTGAAGGAGGAAAATGGCAGGAGGCCTAACTTCTTCATTTTTTGGCCAAATGAGGTGCCGAAAAAGCCCAGCTAGGGATTTTTGGATGTTCTGAATCCATTGGCATTGTTTTCAAAGGAATTTGAAGACTTCTTTTGTAGGTTTTACACCATTGAAGTTTCAGAGAGCTCTAGGGAGCTTGAAGCCCCCATTGATGGAGGCCATGCTTAGATGAGCCCAAGTCTGTTTTCTGTGACTGAATAGTCATTTTTGGTTAATTGTTATGCTCTGAACACACTGGGATAGGTTTCAGAGGCATTTGAGGACATTTACAGGTTTTTTTTCCACAAGTAAGCTCAGGGAAGCTCAAGGCCACATGTAGAAGAGGTCATGCCTGGATGAGCCAAGATCCGTTTTTAGAGTTCTATTAGTCATTTTTGGGGTTTTTATGTATTCTGAACCCAATGGTACAGTCAATAAATCCATTGGAGTTGAGCAGAAGCTTGTAAAATAATCTTTTACAAACTAATCCCAGAGATCCTAGTCCATTGATGGAGGCTCAAGGAGATGTAGCCCAGTTGGGGGTGAACTCCTTTATCATCTTGTTATATGTTGTGACTTTGCTGGTTTATTTGCTACAAGTTATGTTTATTGTGTATTTGTTTAAAACACATATTTAACTTTTTAAAGACCTCACACATAAACATTTATAATGAGCATGAACTTGACACATAAAACCTCTTGCATATCTAAGACATTGAGCAAGTTCCTGAAAAGTTTATTTTAATGGAATAGAGGGTGCTTGCATAGAATAACAAGTCAGCCCCCTATTTTCAGATCAAACGGTCCAGAAATTTGGTGATCTGACGGTCCAGATCATTTCACGACTTCACATGTCGCAAGTTCCTATGTCATATTCCTTTGACTCTTCCAATGTGCAAGTCAGCGAAATGCCAATCGCTAACCATGTGTCCTCTGGCTTAAAAAGCCAGGATTGTTTTGTGACTTTGCGTATCGTGAGTTTCCACACCACGCTCCTTTGACTCCTCCAATGTGCAAGTCAATGAAATTCCAATCACTTGCCATGTGTCCTCTAGCTTCAACAGCCAGGATTGTTTCGTGACTTTGCATATCGTGAGTTTAGAGGATAGTACTCAGCCTTATTCTCTTCTCAGTTATACAGAATCCAACGACTGTTGGTCCTCGGCGCTCAGATCCAATGTCTGAGATTTGTTCTCCTCTTCTATGCGATCCTCCTGTCTGAATTCAGATCTGATGGCCATCGGGAATTCTGGATGGGTGACCCAACGATCATTGTTGCTCCTCCTCCCGAGCTTACACTTCTGTTCTTTCCATGCCATTATCGTTGCATTGTTGATCTTGCTATCATTGTCAAACAAGTATACTCTTGTCTTGTTGATCTTTCCATCAATGAAAAACAAGCATACTCTACCTTTTGTCTGTAAATATGCCAACAATATCCCCCTTTGGCATTGATGGCAACCTTGAAGAACCTGAAGAACTGCACTACTCTGCTTGGACATCCAACCATACCATTGTAGCATCCTCACCCATTGTAGCATCCTTACCATTACCACACTTTCTCCCCCTTTGGCATCAATGTCAAAGAAGAAACATGCTCCCCCTGAGTTGTTGAAGTACATCTCGAAGGTATCATATATGCAACAAGCACATACTCCCCCTGACAAGGTGAACAGATTAGACGAAAGCAGATATAACCCCCAATTTCTAACGAAGATATCCAAAAGGTGTCGTTGTTAACGGTTTAGTAAAGATGTCAGCTATTTGTTCTGTGGAAGGAATATAATTCAATTGAACAACTCTGTTTGTAACTTGTTCTCTGAGAAAATGGTATTTTATTTGTATATGCTTAGTTTTTTAATGAAGTACAATATTCTTGGAGACACTAATGGCATTGGTGTTATCACAGTGAAGTGGGATGGGATCAATATAAGTTACCTTCAAGTCTGCAAGATTTTGTATCATCCATAAAATATGAGTGCAACAAGTAGCAACAGTAATGTACTCAGCCTCTATAGTTGATAAGGAAATAGATCCCTGCTTCTTACTAATCCATGCTACTAATGAGTCATCCAGGAAGAATGCACCTCCACTGGTGCTCTTTCTCTCATCCACACAATTTGTCCAATCAACATTTGAATAAGCAACTAACTGAAAATCCTAATTTCTAGGATACCACAGACCATAAGTCATTGTGCCCTTCAAGTATTTGAATATCCTTGTTACAACTACTAAATGACTTTGTTTAGGAGCAGACTGATAACGACCTACCATTCCAACAACTTGCATTATATCAAGACCGAATGTTGTGATGTACATAAGACTGTCTATCATTGATCGATATGTCCTTTGATCAACATCATGTGAAATATCATCTTTAGTGAGCTTGCAACCGACCACCATAGGTGTACTAACAGGGGAAGAATCTTCCATCTGGAACTTCTTCAACATCTCTTTTAAACATTTTTCTTGAGTGATAAAAATTCCTGCAGAACTCTGATTTACTTGTAAACCAAGAAAGTATGACAGTTCTCCTATCATGGACATCTCAAACTCTGTTTTCATAGAGTTAGCAAACCACTGGACAAAGGAATTATTAGTATAGCAAAAAATAATGTCATCTACATAAACCAAAACAACTAGTAAATCATCACCTTCAGACTTAATGTAGAGATTGTTGTCAACAATACCTTTCTTGAACCCTTTGTCTTGTAAAATTTTGTCCAGTCTATAATACCAAGCTCGTGGTGGTTGTTTCAGTCCATATCAAGCCTTCTTCAGCTTGCAGACATAATCAGAATTATCTATCAATGATAATCCTTCAGGTTGCTCAATATATACTTCTTCCTCTAGATCTCCATTAAGAAATGTTGACTTAACATCCATCTGATACACTTTAAAGTTCTTATGACATGAATATGCAAGAAACATTATGATGGCTTCCAATCTTGTCACTGGTGCAAAGGTTTCATCAAAATCCTATCCTTCAACTTGTGCATACCCTTTATAGACCAATCTGGCTTTATTCCTAAGAACTTCCTTTTTCATTTATTTTATTCTTGAACACCCATTTGGAACCTATTGCATTCTTATCTTTAGGTCTAGGAACAAGCTCTGAAGTATTGTTCTTCTCAATTTGATCAAGCTCTTCATTCATAGCTCTAATCCAATCATCATGCTTGTTGGCTTCATTAAAATTTTTAGGTTCAATCATAAATAGAAAAGCAACCTGAGATTGTTTTGAGTCTTTAATCAATTTCCTTCTTGTCTAAACTCCTTTATTTATATCTCCAATTATCTGATTTTCAGGATGATTCTTTCTAACAATTCTGAGAGGTGGTTTTGTTTCTTTCTGCTGATTTGTGTCAGCCTGAGTATTTGTGTCTTCATTTGATTTAGATTCTTCTCTTTTTGACCCTTGGACCTGTTCATCTTCAACTTCAACTATATCTTCTGTGCTTGGTTCAATATTGCTTACATTATGTACTGGGATTTCTTCATCAACTTTTATGTCGATACAATCAACCAATTTATGCAGCCTCTTATTATAACATCTATATCCTTTACTGTTTGTAGCATAACCTAAGAAGATACCTTCATGAGCCCTGTCATCATATTTGCCAATATTTTCATCATTATTCTTGATGTAACATTTACTCCCAAAGACTTTAAAATGCTTGATTGAAGCAGGTCTTCCAAACCATAGTTTATAAAGAGTCTTGTCACTGTGTGGCCTAAGATGAGCTTTGTTATGGATATGAACAACTATATGTATTGCTTCCACCCAATATGTCTGAGCAATATTCCTTTCATTCATAATTGATCTTGTCATCTGCTGAACTGATCTATTATGTCTCTCAACTACTCAATTTTGTTGTGGAATCCTTGGAATAGTGTATTCTCGTTTGATTCCATGTTTATCATAGAACTCTTTGAAGTTCCATGAACTAAACTCTCCTCCTCTATCAAACTTTACTGCCTTCAATCTTTTTCCTGTTTGATTCTCATTCATAGCCTTAAACACTTTGAATTTTTCAAATGCTTCAGATTTTTCCTTCAAAAAGGCAACCCATGTTAGTCTAGAATAATCATCAATAATCAACATAAAATAGTTTTCTTTTCATGTACCTTCTTTTCTTGATGGTCCACATAAATCCATATGTACTAACTGGAGAGGTTTTTCTGTTGAAGGAAATTTTTTAGATTTGAACTGTGTCCGAGTAAGCTTTCCTATCTGGCAAGGTTTACAAATAGAGTCATATGGCTTTGATATCTTTGGAAGATATTTTACTACCCCATTGTTTCTAAGCTTGATTATATGATCAAAATTTAAGTTTCCAAGTCTTCTATGCCATAGCCAACTTTCATCATACTTGCTTAAGTGGCATTCTTATTTTTCTTCTTTTAACACATAAGCATTATTTTATGTTCTTATCCCTTTTGCAACTTACTGTCCTGAATTCACAGACTTTATTTTACAATCTTTAGAAGTAAAAACAACTTCACATCCTTTGTCACAAACTTGAATGACACTTAGTAGATTATGTTTTAGACCATCTACAATCAACACATCTTGAGCTTTTCCTTTGCCATTACTCACACTTACTATTCCTTTACCTTTTATTTTTCCTGATGCATCATTTCCAAAAGTTACATTCCCTAATTTGGTTTCACTTAGAGTTAGAAACTTACTTTTGTCTCCAGTCATATGTTTGGAACATCCACTGTTAATATACCAGGGATTCTTTTGTGTTTGGGCTGATAACACTAGTCTACACTTGTCATCTTCTTTCTTCTTCCAAACCTTGAATTTTTTAGCAGTGGGATCCAAATATGGCTTATAATTCCTTAAGCGACAATATCCAACTTTATGTCCATAGTTATGGCAGACGTAACATTATGGATCACTAAATAACAGATCATAACAATCGTTATGCTCATAACTGTTGTTATGTTTCACCTGTGTCCTTTTCCCATCCATCACATGATTTATAGTCAGTGGTTGTTTGTTGCTTGCCTGTCTCAATGTTTGTCATGGAAGATAATTATTCCTTGAGTATTTTGATTAGAACAAGTTATAACTTTGTGACCAAAGTTAGAACAAAAAAAACAATATCCATAGAAAAATCCTTTGTACTTGGAAAAATACTATCTTCTTTGAGCGGGTCGATTTCTTCCATGCTGATAATTTCTTTGATCTACAAATTCGGTTCTGGTACTTTTTCTTTCATTCCTTCTTGGTGGCTGATTTTCTTTCTTTGTTTCTGCAGAGTGGTTGTTGTCAATGATTGTAGATTTGAAAAACTTGATGGATTCTATATTACTTTGATGATCACTACTTGATCCTTCTTCATAGCCCAAGCCAACTTTAAGCTTTGGATTCCTTTGTTGATTTAGAATGGAGATTAATCCTTCTGATTCTTTAATACTTGACAGATTTTTGTGATATAATGCCTTCAACTTCTCCATCTCTTTCTTGTTTTTACTATCTCTTCTTCCAAGGCTTCACATCTCGCTTTCTTCTTTGATAACTGTTGTTTCAGAATGTAATTTATTTTCTTTGCCTCTTCTAACTCCACTTTTAGTAAGGCAAAGTCTTCATCAGTTTTTTTACCAATCATTTCAAACTGCATCAACAATTGTTTTTGTTTTCTCTTCTTAAATCTGAGTCTGTCAATTTCTTCCAAAGCATTGATTAATTCACCTTCCATATCCACCACAGCTTCTTCATCATCCATGTCACCTCCTGTGTGTTTATCATCAAGATATCCCATAGCCATAAGCATAAAATCATTCACTTTGTCTTCATAGGATGAATCACTATCTATGTCTTCTGAGGAGTCATCATTGTTTGCACACAAACTTTTCTTTTTACTATATTTCTTAAATTTGTATTTCTTTTCATCATCAGAGTTCTAGTCCTTTTGGTCCTTTTTCTTGTGAGGACACTTAGATGCAAAATGACCTATTTTACCACAATTAAATCATTTGAAGGGCAACTTGCCTTGGTATTTCCTGATCCTTTATTTAACCTTCTCACAAATTTTGCCTCAATATCATCTAGTTCTGAATCAATATTCTTGTCTGTTTTAAAAGATGCTTCTCTAGTAATGGATTTATCTTTGCTAATTCTCATTTCATATGCAATTAGAGTTCCTAGGAGTTGATCAATGGACAGAGTTTTAAGATCATTTAGTTCTTCTATTGCAGAGACTTTTGGATTAAATTTATCAAGCAGAGATCTTAAAATCT
>WSFP011488478.1:0-15171 GCA_009831015.1 Picea engelmannii
TTAATCATACAAGTAATAAAGATTTGGATCAACAACTGTCTTGGTTAAACCCAAGTTCAATAGGAACTCATCAATCCTTGAGTAGCAAGGTTGTTGTGCTTGCTTAAGCCCATAAAGAGCTTTCTTCAACTTGCAAACTTGAGTATCATGTTCATGTATCTCAAATCCTCATGACTGATTTATGTAAACTTCTTCAGTCACACTATTCAAGAAAACAGTCTTTACATGCATCTGCGGAAATTTCATGAATAGGGGCAATGAATGCAACTTCAGAATTTTCAGCTCACATTGGAGGTTTTCCGGATCCAAACCCTATGAATATTCAGCCTTAGGGATGATCTGAAATATAAATTATAGCAACAATACTTCTATTCAATTCAACCCCAATCCAGTAAGCAATTCAAGAGTACGGATACCAAACATATGCCAGCAAGTTTCAGCCCTTAGGGTACACTTTCCAATCATAAAATCAGATTTGGAATCACTGCAATTAATGAAAATATACACCAGTAAATCCACTGTATTATCTTATATATTTATGTTAAATCACTTAACAGTTTCAACCTTCACTTATGTCAAATCAGCTTGTCAAACTAGTGCTGGAAATTACCAAACCAAGAAGATAATGAATGTTGAACATCAAATGTGCAATTGAGAGAATTTTGGACAGTGCAAACTTGATATATATACATATGTATAAAGATAAAGATGAAGTAGATGGACATACCATAGCCTCATTCCATGGTTAGTACCATCCTTGAGCCCTCCATCTTGGAACATTGGGTTCCTTGGTAAACCTCACCTTGTCGGATAAAGGGAGTCTACTGTTCTTGGGAGCCAATCGCTGACTAAACTAATGCGTTGGGAGCCAATCTCTGACTAAACTAATGCGTTGACCGTGTCCACTTTGGATTCCAGATCCACATTTTATGGACAGTTACAACTAACGCGATCCAATGGTTGTTTGGTTTGGTCCATGTCCAAACCTATTTATAAATGATCCCTCGGATCAGTCTATCACCACTGGATCATGAAGATCATTTGTGCTTCAGTGCAACAATGTCTTTAGACACCACCACTGCTTTTTCATCCTCGATTCTCCTCTACGGTTATTTTCTTGTCCCAACATGGTATCACAGTGATTGGGTTTCTAATCTCGGGTTCATAGAGAACGAGAATGAGAATGAGACTGTGGTTTGATATGGGTTGTTCAAAAACTAGAGGAATGTCCGACCAACTCTTTTCCAACGCAGAACTTGATTCCGTGAGGATTTTATTGCCCGTCGTAGGATTATTGAGCCACATAAAGCTTTGTTTTTGAAGATAGCGTCTGGGTTACTTGATTTTGTGCCCTAGTCCTATAACATAGGACTGTCGAATGTGTGGAGGAAGACTTACACCCATTGGACTCTCGCTTCGGTAAGTCGACTGGCTTGCATTGTGGATACGTCGACCAGCTATACGCATTGACTTAGTAGTCGATCTTCGTTTCGACTAGACGTCAACTCAACCTCCCTCAACTAGAAGTTGACCTTGTCAACTCAGCCTCCTTTGACCAAAAGTCGATCCCATCGACTCTACCTCACTCGAACGGACTCCCTTGACTAGCCATCGACCAAAATTGGCCCCTTTTTTTCAACTCGATCGCTTGGGAGAAGGTCAATTTGACCTATTGGAGGGTTTGATCGATTAGTGGATCAACTCGACCAAAATTTCATTTCGACTGATGCGCGTGTGTGGATTCCCTAACTCTCTTTGACTTTAGTGGATTATGTAGTCGAGCTGTTGTTTATTTTCGATTGAGAAGGGTTGTGTTGATTGGTGACCCGACCAAGCCAACGATCTGTCAACTGGTGGCTCGACTAGCTAGAATTTTCTCTTGTGGCTTCTTGGCATGTACAGTCAGATACAGATGGATGCCCTAGCTCTGTTATCATCTGTTGGTATGCATCCTGGGTTAGTTTGGATTTCACCTTGTGATCAACTTGCTTTTTTGGTCGATCCATTCTTTTTTGCACCATCGTTTGCAAAGTGTGGTGCCTTGTTTTTAGTTGATTCTTGAAGATGGGTATGTTCGATGAAGATGAAGCCTTGGCTCTTCAGAAATTGTCAGAGATTCATGAGGAAAATGCCATTTTGTTGGAAGATTCTCTTAATCGATTTCATACAGAAGTCACCGACTTGCAAATTGTTGTTGCACAATTGCATACTGAGAATAGATGATTGAAGACTATACCGGAGATAACTCATAACTAGAGAATGGGGCCACCCTCTTTTCAAATTGTTTTTTTGCTATTGTTTGATAAGAAATATAGGAAGTTTCTGCCCTAGAACGAACAATGGAGACTCTTTTCCAGGATCTTGTAAATGAATTTGTAAATCACTCAGATCTTGATGTTGATCTAGAGAAGGAAGTGAAAGTTCTTTCTCATACAAAAAATGTTGTCTTGAAGACAAACATTTGCAGATTGGAAGAATCCAATACCCAACTAGCAAGTGAAATTGCCCATTTACAAGCCTTTGTTGACGAACTTCATGAAGAAGCTGCTCCTCTTCAAGCAGATAACAACTGCTTGTTTGATGAATATCGTGCTTTGAAAGAAGATTATGATGCCTTATTGTTGCAGCTAATTGAGAAGGATGTGATTATTTAGGGCTTGTAGGACTACAAACAAAACCTTGAAGATGAAGTTTGCCAACTACAAAATGCTGAGAAGAAGACTGCTGTTGTTGAGCTACAAGGCTCACCTATTACTTCTTCCACCTTTGATTAAATTGATTGTAGTCCAGCTACTTGTAAGAAGGTTGATGATTGTGTTTTATCACATACTTTATTAGTCACTAATGATGATGTTTCTCTAGCTTTGAAAATCTCTCTACTGGTATTGGATCTCAACTGCTGAGCAAAATGGGATATATCGAAGGAGGACTCGAGAAGAATGGATAGGGCATTGTTGTCCCTATTGTCCCTGAGATGCATACATCTAAAGTAGGTCTTGGATATAATGTTGTTGCTGCCCCATTGCCCACACCTGGCCTTGCTGCAGCCATGGAAGTTTTATTTGTTGTAGGTGGAGTTCAGACTGGTTTACCAGAAGAGCAACCTACTGATGATCGTATTGAAAAGTTGATTGTTCCTAACATGCTAGAATTTGAGAATTATGTTATCGATGACATTATTGCTGATATGCCAGGTTGTTCTACTCTTGAGAGTAAACCAGACCTTGAGCCTGCATCCTCTGATCAACCAAAACAAAATTTTATGACATGTCATCACCCTTAGAAAAATTTACCTAGGAATTGGTAGTCTTGGAAAAATGACAATTATGCGCTTAGATCTTTGCAGAAGAGATAAGAAAGATAGAACCATGGACCGGTGTCGACTACCAAGATAGCTTGTTGTTAGAATGATGAATGGTCGTGGAATCATCTGAATAGATGCTTGAGGACTTCATACAGAAGTGTATCGTCGATTGTATGGATGTACAATGTTCCTCTCTCTTTCCATTGATTCATTTAGCGTGGTCGACGGAGGTTTGTCCAGAGATGACAATTGATTGGAGTTTCGACTAAGTGTTCATCGATTGGAGTTTCTACCGAGTGTTCGTCGACATGAGTTTCAACTGCGTGTTTGTCGACTGAGTTTCGACTGGGTTTCTCGTTGACTGGAGTTTCGACTGAACCATTGCTACTACTTATGGATCCTCAGTTGTGTTTACAAGGGGGACTGTTTGAAGTTGTTGATATGTTAAATCAATTGATGGCCTCTTATTGTCTTGTTAAATTGACTTGGACTTGCTGAGACTGACCGAACAATGTTCGAATGT
Source organism: Picea engelmannii (assembly GCA_009831015.1). Classification (NCBI taxonomy): domain Eukaryota; kingdom Viridiplantae; phylum Streptophyta; class Pinopsida; order Pinales; family Pinaceae; genus Picea; species Picea engelmannii. Next base: position 3,828 of record WSFP011488478.1, read on the forward strand.
GTTCTTGGGAGAAGTATCATTGCTTATCGTACCTACCTGATATAGAGATTATTTGGATTGACAGAGACCGATTATCTTGGTGCATTTCTTGTATAGTCCACTGATCAACTGGCCTATGCTATCTTGTTGTCTAGTTGACTGGGACTATGTTTTGGAAAACAATTTTTGCATTGGATGACTACCTTAAGAGTATTTCATTACTTGTGTTTGATCAACGTTAAAGGTGACAATGTTCAAACTTCTTCAGGAGTGTTGTTGTATCGAATTTGATCAGCTTTTGCATTCAAAACAAATTAAGGGGGGAAAGTTGTGTGTTATGTAATTTGTTTTTCTCCAAGTTGCGTTTACGGGGGGTGTTGGAACATTGGGTTCCTTGGTAAACCTCTCCTTGTCAGATCAAGGGAGTCGACTTCTTGGGAGTCGACCGCCAACTAAACTAATGCATTGACAATGTCCACTTTGGATTCCGGATCCACATTTTATGGATAGTTACAACCAACACGATCCTAATAATTTGAAGGCAAGGGCTCACGTCATTCTTTCTTTTCATAGGACTTCTGAAAACTAGAAGGCTATTTTAGCTTTGTCCCAATGGCACTCAACCGAGCTCTCAACTATGTGATCTTGTAGCTCACCACATGGTTTTCTTGCTCATGCGGATCACTAAAAGCTTGTTTCGCAAGAGCATAAGTCGAGAAATACAAGAACTTTGAATTGAACCAATCAATGCTACAAACATGCCCTTACTGGTTGTCTTGTCTTGTTTTTGATGTTGTGAGCAATGAAGTGCTTCTTCATAGAATCAAGAATGATTCTCTTTGCCTTGGATTCCTTGTTAATAGTGGCCAAGAAACTTCGGATTGGTAGGTGTTGCAATCTCTTTCTCAACATGCTTCCAAATCTCAGCTTTCTCCACAAGCATTTGTAGCCTAAGCTTCAAAGGGATGAAATTGGATCCTCCATCCAACCTATCACACTCTCTAAGTCCAATAGTAGACATCTCTATAAGATCTGAATTCACTTTAAAATAAAGGTTAGCGATAATGAAGTAGCACAAGCCTTTATAGGGCTCAAATGCTTCTCCCATGCGTCCTAGATTTTCACATCCAAACAGCCTGTACAAGGTCAATATACCATTCCCAGGTACAATGCAATTGAAATACCAACACCCTCTTCACCAAAAGAGTGATTTCAACAATAAAGCTCTAGTACCATGTAGAAATTTCATGAATTGAGGTTTCCTTTGCAAATTCAGAAATTTTACCTTTTTAGAGGTTCCACAGATCTAATCCCTGTGAGGTATCAACGTTAGGGATGAATTGAAATATAAGTTATAGCAACAAACATCAAACTATATTTTGTTCGACAACACATGTATCCCAACAGAGGACGAACACCTTCAGTAACCACTCACACAACCAGATCAAAGATCAACACACCAATGTTTTCACTTGGTAAAACCCATATGAGGAAACATCCATGGCCCCAACCAACGTGGCCACTTGGAGCCTTATATTAATGCAAAAGAAAAATATTACAGGGAGATTTACAAGAGAGTTTCTCACAACTGATCATCGTGAAATGACCCTCCATGCTCTTTAAATAGAGATCATGGACCAATCCGATGTTAAGCCACAGATCAATGTTGCCATTAAGAACGAGGAGAATATGATCTGCTAGATCACTCTGAAATATCCCTGATCCGATGGATCTAGATAGACTGTGCTGAAACTGCTGTTTCGACTCACAGATCTTATACTCTGGGGGTTTCTGGATGCGTTTTGGTTACTTGTTTAACATGCTTGGTGATTTTCGCATGTGTGTGTCATATAATTAAGTGTTTGAGCAGAATATATGATGCATACGAAATAAGGAACCAACACAACTCAATAGCATGTATTATGAATAATAGCCGAAAATACAATGTGCATGTAAGAAATATAGGAAATAGTCATCAACTAGATCTCATAAGAGTTGATCGTCGCTGGAATACAATGCAAAACAACAAGAAATACCCGTATACAGAAGATCGGGAAGAATCAACAACATGCATGCACAGATCGACTGGATGCAATCTTGGATACTCGCGACAATTGCTGCATCTGTCTGGAAAGTTATCCCTGTTGGAAATACTCATCTGATTTGCTTGGAAACTGTCCCAAAAGATGCGTCCTTCCCTCATAGCTCCTCCTAGTAACTGTCAGACTGAAGATCGATCCACCATTGATCAAACTGGACCCCGAATGGGACCCCCTGAGGGTGTGTGTCCCCTGGACAATTGATGCACCCCAATGATTCCACTGTCGGAATCTGGCGGTGTATGGCTCAAATTGAGCGCCTTGCTATGCTCTGTACTGGGTCGAAAGGGTTTCTTCGGTTCTGGACCAATGAACTCTCGGATCCTTGAATGTGCTTCTCTGGAAGCTACGCCCTAAATGATAAACTGGTGCACCCTAGTGGATTCCTTTGTCAGAATAAGACAAATGATAGCTCAAATGAAGCACCTTGTGTCCCTCTCAACTGCGTCGGAAGGATCTGGCTGGATCTCACCTGAGCTCGACCAACTACTCAAAACTGTCTCTCAAACCCCTGCGCCCTCACTAGCTGTAATGCGAACTGATTGAACTGGGTCTGAATACTCCTGATCTGGCACGGTGAAATACCTGGATGTTATCTCTGATAGGCCTCCCTCACTGGCTATAATGAAAACTGATTTAACCGGGTCTGAATACTCCTAATCTGGCATGGTGAAATACATAACCCAAAGAATCCCTTCAGCTTTGTGAGGTTCTTGGGTGTTGGCCAATCCAGAATGGCCCTGATCTTCTTCTGATGAACCTGTATTGATCTTCTTCTGATGAACCTGTACTCCTTGCTCACTGATGATATGCTCCAAGTACATTAGTTCTCTCATCCCGAACTCACACTTGGACTCCTTGGAATATAATGATTGTGCCTGCATAATGCCCAAGACCTCCTCCAAGTGTGCCAGATGCTCATCCCATGTCCTGTTGTGAATCAAAATGTCATTGAAGAATACCAAAAGGTACTTCCTCAACTGGCCCCTAAAGATGTGATTCATGCAACACTGAAAGGTGGCCGATGCATTGGTCAACCCAAACGACATGACCAAAAACTCGAAGTGTCCAAAATGGCATTTGAACGCTGTCTTCTTTATGTCCTGCTCCTTGATGTTGATTTGATGATATCCTGGCCGCAAGTCAATCTTGGTGAAGAAAACTGCCCCATGCAGCTTGTCCATCAACTCATCTATGCATGGAATGGGGTACCTGTTCTTGATCATTTTCTTATTGAGAGCTCTGTAGTCAATGCACATCTTCAATGTGCCATCTTTCTTCAGTATCAGAATGACTGAAGAAGCAAAAGGAATCGTGCTAGGCTTGATTTGCCCCATCGCAAGCAATTCTTTGATTGCTTTCTCAATCTCGTCCTTGAATCTTTTGGGGTGCCTATAGGGCGTGGTGATCATCGATGTAGCCCTGCCTCCAACTCAATAATATGCTCGAACCCCCTGTCTAGTGATCTCCTTGGTGGTATCGGCCCAAACACTGGTTCATACTGACTCAGAAGCTTTCTGATCTGTGGACGGTAATGCTCTCTTCCCTCTGAATCCTTTCGGGTGGTGATCAAACACTCTGCTGCATATGCTACATCACCGTGAGGAAAGATCCGTTCCATCCTTTTTGTTGATTCTGCCCTGGGTGCTCCTGTAGACATACCTCTTAGTACCACTCTCGATCCACTGGCGTCTTTGAAACTCATGGTCAACATCTGATAGTTGAACCCAATCTCTCCCAATGAATATAGCCATTGTACCCCCAAGACTGCATCTGTATCTGACATGTCAACTACATAAAAGGTATCTGTCAAGGTGTAGTTGCCTAGCTTGACCTCTAGGTCTGGGACCATGTCCAAGCATGTCATATTGTATCCATCTTCCACTGCCACGGTGAACCCCTCAAACTCCTCGATGCATAACCCCGTCTGGGCTACTAAGGGCACATCTATGAAATTGTGGGTGGCCCTAGGGCCCACCATCAACTAGAGCTGTCATGCGTTGCCCCTATATAAGGCTTTTTAGCCTGAGAATGTTGTACTTGGGTACTCCAGAAAGGGTTGCTATGGTTCCCCCTTTCACCTCTCTACGAGGTTTTGTCTCCTCCTTTGGCTGTGCCTCTATCTGTGTATGAGGATTCTTCGGATGCCGCCCTGGCTTATGTGTAGTCTCATCCTCTGAATCATTGTCTGCTTGTGCCCCAAACTCCTCATCCTCCTCACTGCTTGATTCCACCTCAATGTAGTGGATCTGCCCCTTTCCCATGCATCTATGACTTGGGACCCAAGGGTCTCTGCAAGAGAAGCAAAGCTTCTTCTTCAACTCCCGTCTAGTGTCATCATCCAACTTGGGCTTACCCTTCCATTCCCTCTGAGGATTTTTCTGATCCTTGTTTCTCTGTGGTACAAAGGGTTGGGTAAAGGTTTTGGGTTTTAGCGCTGAGTCCTCCATGTCTCTAGTGCGCACAATGGCCTCCTGTAGGGTGTGAGGCTTGAAAGCCTTAACCCAGCTCCTCAATGGCTCTGTCAACGCCTCGGTGAACAACATGACCAATCTGTGCTCTGAAATATCTGATACGACCACTGCCTTCCGTTGGAACTTTGTGATGGAGGCCTCAACTGACCTTGTCTGTCTCAACTGTGTAAGATCCCTGAAATGGAGTTCTGGATATCTTCTATCAAACCTCTCCATCAACCTCTCGGTGAAATCCAAATATGAAGTAATGTGGCTATGACCCAAGGTCACCAACCCATGGTACCACCACTCGTGGGCCTCCCCATCCAAGTTGAAGGTGGCGAAGCTGATAGCTTCTGACTCTATCATCGGGTTGAGCTTAAAATATGTGTCATGCTTTTGTACACATGCTTGAGCTGAGCTTTCCCACTTTCTTAACGAAGTCCATGTTTTGAGTTTGCGCATTGCCCCTCTATGCCTCTCAGGGTCTGTTTCGAAACTGATCGAGCAATAGACTAGCAAACTCTTGTCTGCATAGAATGCTGGTCCCAGTGCTAAATAATCTCTCCCGTACTTCCCAAATGGGTCCTATGGCACTGCCTGCCCTTGTCCTGGCTGTTCCCCTGGAACAATGTATATAACGGTCGAGGAATCTTCCCAGATGATGTATAGGCACAGATGAGTGAAGGATGTCCACTCGCTCCACCCTGAGATCCATTGGACCCACTGGCCCCACCTCCTTGGTGTCCTCTTGAACCACTCGCTCCTCATGCGACATTGGCACCCATAGTGCTCACACTATGCTGGATCATTTGTGTCTTAATGGCCATCTATGCTATGGCGTTCATCATAACTCGCTGTCCTCTAGCTAGGTCATTCAATATGGCTTGCGTACTGTCAGAATGGGTCTCGGGGCCTTTCCCCTTGCCATCTGGTGTCTCGCGCCTATCACCCATAGTCCTTTCTATGTCTGCCTCTGTGTCGGATCTGATGTGATCCATGTCCTCTCACTTTGGCTCTGTATCTGACTGAGTGTGGAAGGGCGTGTCGTCCTTTCTGTTCCTGTCTCTTCTGTCTCTACTATGTCCTCTACGAGTACTGAATGTACTCGTCCCCAATATGTCCTCCGCCCTTTGGGTATTTTGCACTTGTTCCTAGAATCATGGGGTTATGAGAAGCACTTCTTCATAGGATGGACGGAAGAAGGATTTGATACCACTGAAATATTCCTGATCCGATGTATCTAGATAAACTCTGCTGAAACTGTTGTTTTGACTCATAGATCTGATAGTCTGGGGGTTTCTGGATGCGTTTTGGTTACTTGTTTAACATGCTTGGTGATTTTCGCATGTGTGTGTCATATAATTAAGTGATTGAGTAGAATATATGATGCATACGAAATAAGGAACCAACACAACTCAATAGCATGTATTATGAATAATAGCCGGAAATACAATGTGCATGTAAGAAATATAGGAAATAGTCATCAGCTAGATCTCATAAGAGTTGATCCTCGCTGGAATACAATGCAAAACAACAAGAAATACCCGTATACAGAAGATCGGGAAGACTCGACAACATGGATGCACAGATCGACTGGATGCAATCTCGAATACTCACAGCAACTGTTGCAATTGTCTGGAAAGTTCGCCCCGCTGACAATACTCATCTGATCTGCCTGGAAACTGTCCCAAAATATGCGTCCTGCCCTCAGAACTCCTCCTGGTAATTGTCAGACTAAAGATCGATCCACCACTGATAAAATTGGACCCCGAATGGGACCCCCTGAGGGTGTGTGCCCCCCTCCTGGACAACTGATGCGCCCCAATGATTCCACCGTCGGAATCTGACGATGTATGGCTCAAATTGAGCGCCTTGCTATGCTTTGTACTGGGTCGGAAGGGTTTCTCTGGTTCTGGACCAGTGAACTCTCTGGATCCTTGAATGTGCTTCTCTCGAAGCTATGCCCTAAATGATAAACTAGTGCACCCTAGTGGATTCCTCTATCAGAATCAGACAAATGATAGCTCAAATGAAGCACCCTGTGTCCCTCCCAACTGTGTTGGAAGGATCTAGCTGGATCTCACTTGAGCTCGACCAACTACTCAAAATTGTCTCTCAAACCCCTGTGCCCTCACTGGTTGTAATGCGAACTGATTGAACTGGGTCTGAATACTCTTGATCTGGCATGGTGAAATACCTGGATGTTATCTCCGATAGGCCGCCCTCACTGGCTGTAATGCGAACTGATTGAACTGGGTCTGAATACTCTTGATCTGACAGTGAAATACCTGGATGTTATCTCTGATAGGCTAGGGTGTGTTTTCCAACACCGAAACTGATTTGGGTGGTGGTTTCCTCTAGAAATCCACAAAACATCAAAGAGGTCGACTTCCTCCTCTGGAACCCGTTCTCAACTCAAAATCATAACATAATGAGGAATTGGGTTGAATTCCTCTTCTTATACCTTCCCCGATCTAATTCTTCGTTGACATCACTTAAGCTAGGCGCTTTTCCTCCTAAGTCGAATGATTAATTAATTAAGTCCCCCCTCAACACCTTTTTCTTCTATTTCTTTGTTGACTTTTGCTTAAGTGACTTTTCCTATGCTTTTTGGTTTAATTCATCGTTTGGCCATTTATTCACCCTTATTTCTTCCTATGTTCCTTGTTTGTGCCTGATTATAGTCTACGAGAACAGATAGACTACTAAGTCACTCCCTGCTGGCCTACTCTTAGGAACGAGACATCACACACTCTATGCCGGGAACATATTGTGACCATCGAATTACCTAACTACAAATGCATACTAAAGAAACAAACTAAGAAACACACTTTTACCTAATGACACATTAGACCAAGTTGATCTTAATTAACTCCTAAGTGTCTAAATATCCTAACATCCCCCCTTAAGAACAACTTGGGATAGGATTGAAGGATTTACAACGGTGACAATAGCAGAAGGAAGAAGGCATTAGAGCCTATCCCCCCTTTAATGACAACTTCCTGAACCCCTAACATAGATTGAAGTTTGGAAGACTTCGCTTCTATAAGAGAGTTTGTGAAAATGTCTACAACTTGATCTTTTGTATGGAAAATGAGCACTTCAATAATTCGATCATGAATGAGCTTTCAGATGAAGTGCATGTGTAGCTTGATGTGTTTTTCTGTGCTGATCTTGAAGTGGGTCTTTGGCAAGCTTGATGGCACTCTGATTGTTGCACCAAAGGGTTGTTAGATGCTATTGCTGGAATCCAAACCCTGAAAGGATATGTTGAAGGCTGTGATGTCCCTTTCCAAGTGATTACTCTAGATGGATGGTGTAGTAGCCTAGCTGATTCCTGTTGGCTATAGACAACAAAGAAAAGGGGGTCAAGGTGATTAATTGATGTCACTTGGTTATAAAATGTTATATTTCTAAAGTGACATTGGGTAATTAATTAAAAAAAATGTTTTAAGTGACTTGAGTTTATAAAGTCACTTTACTTTATTAAAAGGGTAAAAGGGTTTGAAAAGGGTCATTGAGGAAATAAAAAGAGAAGGAGGACACCCTCTCTCATTATGCAATTGTTATTTTCTACGAATTTGAGAGAGCTCTTGTGGCTTTGGCTCTTGGGACGAAAAGCCATAGAGGAAGATTGGGTTCGGTGGTGAGACTATCCACCCTAGCCGGTCGTGGAGGAGCGATTATATTCAGATCTGCCCATTGTGCTTCATTGTGACAGTTTATTATCTTGGCGGCGAAATTTTCTTATCTGTGGTTGAGTTTGTTGTGGGAGGGCCGAGTTTCTTAAGGCTGGGTCGTTTTTCTTTAGAGAGGTCGAGTTCTTATCTTGCTGGGTGAGTTTATTAGCAGATGGGACCAATTTTGAGTGTGCTGGGCGAATACATTAGCAGAGGGGGCCGAGTTAAGTGTGCTTGGCAAATATATTAGCAGAGGGAGGGCCGATTTTCATTGGCTGGGCGAGTTACCTCATATCTGGGCCGAGTTTTCCTATATCAGAGTTCGAGTGGGCTGAGTTAGGGCCTATTTTGTTTGTGTGGGAGGCGGCATCCTCTGTGGTTGCTGTTATTATTGTTGAGGGCGAGTTATTGCTGCACAAAAGGGTAAATATAGACAGCTATTCATTTACAGCCTGTTCCTTAAATTCTAAAGCTGCTATATATGCTGGATGGGCCAATTTCCTCCATCTACAGTACTGTTATCATCAGCTGGGAGTCGCTGCACCATATTGACACCTACAGGACTATTTATCTCAGGATTTGCAGAGGCAGCATACAAAGATATAGATCAGGTTTTTCCATTATCTAATTATTGCACTGCTTGCTGGAGTTTTCCAATGCATTTTTCTGTCATAATTATTTAATGCAATAAATATTTTGGAGTTCCCTTATTGGTGTTTTTATTACAAATTACAGCAGAGTTTAGAATTATATATATATGCTGTGGATAGCATGTTTGTATGCAAACTGTTCGACAATATCCCTAGCCCAAAATATCTACTAAACCATCAGCAGTAAGCAAAAATTTATAACAGCAGTTAGGTGGAACATTACAAAGGCCCAAGGCTTCTTGACTTGCATTAACCGCTGCTCAACACTCTGCTTCTGCTGAAGAAAGAGCAATAGCCTGTTGTTCTTACCATTCCCAAGTACAATGCAACTGAAATACCAACACCCTCTTCACCAAAAGAGTGATTTCAGCAATAAAGCTTTGATACCATGTAGAAATTTCATGAATTGAGGTTTCCTTTCATTTCATATTAACCCCAATACACTAGGCAATCCAAAAGAGAGATACCAAATATATGCCAATAAGTTTCATCCCATTAGCGCAATCTTTTCATGCGTAATTGGATCCGAAATCACTACAATCAATGCAGATTTACAGCAGTAAATCTGTTGTATTATCTTCAGTATAAATGTTACATTTGTTCACAATTTCAGCCTTAATGTATGTCAAATCAGTAGGACATATATAAGTGTTTGAAATTACCAAACCATGAAAACAATGATAGCTGAAAATCAGATCTGCAATAAGACAATTTTGGAGAGTTGAAAACTTCATATATATAGATAAGAGATAAAGTTTAAGTACAAACTTCTCCTCTTATCACAAGCTAGTACAACCTCCCAATCTCTTCAAAACCCTAGTTAGGGAAAACCAAGAAAAACCTTAGCTCCAATAAAGATACTCCAACAAGCTAGAATCACCATTAGCAAGTCCCCGTTGGTCTCTTACAAAGCGTCTCCTCTTCTCTTTGTCCTGAAAAGTAAAACTTAGGGTTTATCACCAATCTCTAACTCCAGTGCCTCCTTAGAGATCAAACACTAGCCCTAGACTTCAAGAATGCTACAAAAAACTGTAGCGCCTCAACACAAAGAGAGATTTAACAAGGGAGAGAGAGATAGACTAGCGCTCCTCCTCCTACATCTCTAACCCAAGGGTAAAGAAGAATAAACACAAGTGCATAATTGATGATGATAATGACACTCTACTTTCTCTATTTATATGAGAGGTAGGAAGGTCTACAATGACAAGTGGACCTAGTCCAATACAAACAATCTACGAGACACAAGTAGGTCTACACATGTGAAGTGCTCTACTCCAAGTGACACATGTCAAGCTCCAACGTGACGATGATCAACAAGCAAGGCTTCATAGCATGAGCACTACTCTCCAAGATCTCATTCTCCTCCAACGGTCCAAAGCTCTAATACATCTGCAAGGTTATGTGCTTCCTCAAGGACCACCACACCTACATGTCCACTCCCTCAACCCAAGTGTTCTCAAGTCAAGTATAAGCCTCCATGCAAGCAACCAAACAACCCCATCCTGTCTAAGACCCAATGCTCTCCTCCGGAATGTCCAATGCTCCTCCTCCAGTGCAAGGTGTCGTCCAAGCCAACAACCTCCCTTCATGTGCAGACTACATGGAGAAGTTACCAAGCTCCATAGATCTCCAATGCTCCAAGAAAAAATATCATGCAAGCATCCATACAAGGTCTAGCAACCAAAAGTAAATGCCTCCAATGACCATCATGAAACACCAAGAGTCAACCATACACCATTCACCCCACATCTCATGAAGCACCCCCAAACATGGTGTAAACACTTTCAGAGTAACCCCGAAAGCTAACACTATGCAAAGTATTATATGCAAATTCAGTCTCCACCAAAACCTAATTCCATTGTTTCGGCATGTTTCCTGCAACAAATCTTAGAAAATTTACAATATTTCTTAAACTTTTATTAACAGCCTCAATTTGCCCATTTGTTTGTAGGTGATATACTGAACTGTTTTGCAATCCGGTACCCAATTTGTTCAATAATGTCCTCCAAAAATGACCAAGGAACTTGGTATTGCTATCTGACGTAAATGTCTTGTGTAATCTGTACATTCTCGCAATGTCCTTGAAAAAGAGCTCCGTGCAAAAACTGCCATCAGTGGGCGTTTTGCAAGGTAAGAAATGTGCCATCTTGAAAAGCTTGTCAACCACAACAAATGGCCAGTCAAATCTTGAATGCGTTCTTGGTAACCCAAGGGAAAAATCCATCAATACATCCTCCCAGGGCATCCTTGGCATCGATAATGGTGTATGCAATCCGGTATCTTCACTCTTTTCTTTGGCCACTCGACATATTTTGCGTCTGGATACAAATTTTCCAGCTTCCTTCCTTGAACTAGGCCAGCAATAGCTTTCCTCTAACAGGCTTTGGGTCTTGTCTCTCCAAAATTATCCTGCCAATTCATGACTATGCAGTACTCTTATCAAAGTCTGGCACAACAAGCTTTGAGGTATACACAACTAT
>WSFP011488479.1:0-15171 GCA_009831015.1 Picea engelmannii
GTCTTGGATTGGTTAGAAACATCATCACAAAGCCAATCAATTTATGTTTAGAGGGTGTGAATCAATAACGGTTTCAAGTTTGTGTGATAGTAAAGCTTACTCAATAATTTTCAAAGCGATATAATTTCTTTGTCACGGTGTTGAATGATGTCAACCAGTAGAACAAGAATCATCCATGGCCTCTTTATCATTTTTTTTTATGTACTTTAATTTCTCCTTAAACTCTTTCGAAGTGCATACCTCCATGTATCTCTAATAGTTGACGATGCATTGAACACCTTAATGCACGCTACCATCCAATGTAACATTTCTTAGTATTTTCAAATGTTATCCAAAATTATACTAGTAAATTGATCATGGAATTATTCAACCAATAGAACCAATATGTGAGCAGTACACCTCTTCTAACAGGTTCTATAGTGTACACTCTAGCAGCTCACACTAATTCTAAATGTGAATATCTCAAACCGGCATAAATGTATTATATAAACATACTGATATTATTGAAGTATATTAATATATGATCATATGAATCTAGAATATCATAGTTCAGAATTCAGATATCAAACTGAAATTTCTATAGCAGGATATATATAGTATTGCGAAATGGGAATAAATCTACCAGGAAATATTTCGGTATAAGATAATAAAAAATGGTGAATATGGATACAATGTGGAATATATCAGTACTCGACATAAAAAATACGAGATTGAGAAATTCAAATTAAATCACGTCATATATGAGTGCATCAATATCACTCGTAAATTACATTATTTGGCTAAAATTTATGAAACTACATACGTTCTTGGGGTAGCACTATATTCTCAAAATGATTCCTTAACTTCGTCCTCTAGCTAGATTTACTTATTACTCAAGCAATAGCCATTAGAATTCTTATGAATAGTCATTAAAGAAATTTTGGATAATGACAATCAAAGCAAAATTAGGCTATTAGAGAATGATAAAAAGTGTCATCTAAGCACATGTAAATATATGCGATTGGATCAATTGAAAATTTGTACATGAGTTACAACATTAGAGAGCTTGACAGACGATTATTGGAGTTTTTTCCAATATACTCATCACACCATAAACATAACGCATATTTATTCTTAATCGGTGAAAACCTTGAAAGCTTTTTCATACACATAAGCATTTGCTTCTTTATAATTCCTCATATACGTATTTTCATAGAGAAAATAAATATTTTGTAATGAATTCCAACAAGGTTGATCAGGTGACCAAATTATCATAAAAAGGTTGTGAAGTGAAACAATGCTTATGTTAAGCATTTATTAAGTCCTGAGACACGGTTGCACTTATATACCATGAAAAAAAACATCGTAAACCCATGAAAAATGAGCTTCCCATCTGTGCTCCTCATTAAATCAAACAAGAATCAAACAAGATTATAGTAGGTAAGATTATAGTAGGTGAAAAGTTTAGTTTTTGAGCTAATTCCTCAAATGAAATAACTATATTCCCCTCATGTTTAAGGATTCTTATACAACACTTGCAAACTTCTCCCACTGTTATATCATCAATTGCCACCACATATGTATTGATGACTTGTTTGTCTTTTGCAGGTATTGAAGGAGTATTTTGTGTGTGTTGCTTCCTTAGGGATTCTTTGTAGTGGTTTTCTCTTTGTGTATAGACGGCCTTAGTGAGTTTGTTGATAGCTACCTTGAATCGTTGATTTAAATAAGTTTACCAACCGCTTCTTCGATCTCAGAGGTTCAAGGCCTTCCGCTTATCATAGTGAATTCTCCATCACTTCCTTTGAGGTGTCGACTTGACCAATCTGGTACTTTTGTACCAACTAGTCTTGTTGAGATTGTCAAGATTGAGACTACGGAATTAAATTATTTTGCATTGGAGGTTACACATCTATTAGATCTCGAAGTCGAAGGATTTTTCAGACCCTTTAACCCTATGTTAACTGGATGGGATGATCTATTTTTAGTGCATCTTCTGACTTCTAGGTCGAATAACACTGGCTATCGCCCTCTTTGATGGAATATTATGGAAGGAACTTCAAATGTGTCTGGGTTGGGGGGCCCTTCAACCCCCACTTCAACTATAGTTGGGGGGGGGGGATTTCACCTCCCCACCCTTCTATCCAAACGACTAACATGAGTCAAGCCACGATGGTTGCATCGGTCAATGGCTCCATGCCAATGATCATTGGGTCCACTCAATATTTGAGTGTGATTCCTTTGTCGCCTTTTGTTTCTAACTCCCTTTCATTTGAAATGTCATCAATAGGAATGGAAAATGTTTCGTCTAGTTCTTATCCAATCACTCAAATTCTTAAATTTGGATTAGGGAGTTCTTCAAATCCCTTACAAGTTTTTTCTTGGGGTGGGGGACATATCCCTCCATCGATCCCCTTGCTTTGAAGCAGGTCCTTCCCATATTCTGGGCCTAATCCCTTCATGGGATAGAGTGTTCATATGAGTGGAGGATTTCCATCCTTCAACGTAACTTCGACTTATAACCCATTCAATCTTTTTGGTAGGTTCAACAACAATCCCTTCCCTTCATTTAGGATGTCAGTAGGGCATAACCCCTTCCAAAGTCAGTGGAATCCTACACAAGGGTATTTCCTTTCACAAGGGATGTCATCAGGGGGAAACCCCTTCCATAGTCAATACAACCTAACACAAGGGTCTTTCCCTTCACAAGGGATGCCAGTAGGGGGAAACCATGTCCATCCTTATGCAAACCTGATGGGTGGAGTTTTTCCTCCTTTTAGCCATGGATTTCAAGGCTTTTATCAAAACCCTATCTCGTTAATGAACTATTTCTGGCAACCAGGTGCCAGTAAGAATCCATGATATCATTTTTTGATTTCTAACCAACTTGGAGTTTCCAAATCAGGTAGTTGGAATTCTAGGTCGTAGTCGAGACTTCCATTTTCGACAATGCTAAACTTGCCAGACTTATTGAAACTTATGAATGACCCAGTGTATCATGACCCAAATTGGCCCCTGGTCCCCACTAAACTACCCTGGTACATTTCAAAGTTTGAAGGAAAAGTTGATGAGGATCCGGAAGATCATCTAACAAAATTCCAGTTATGGTGCTTGGCCAATTCATTGGATGGTGAGTCAATTTAGTTACGTCTCTTTCAACGCACTCTTACGTGAGTCATTGTGAAATGGTACATTGAGCTTCAAGGGTTAGCATTTTTCACCTTTCACAATTTGGTGTTGGTTTTTCTAAACCATTTTCAACTTCCAATCCATTACGATGTCATCATTGATCTATTTTCTATGTTACGACAAGACAAGGTCACTCACATCTCGAATCACATCCAAGAGTGGCAGAGGAGAAAAAGGATGATCAAAGCCAATATTTCTCCTAAGTTCCTCCTTTAATGGTTTCTCAAATCCTTGCTTCCATATATCTCCAAGGATGTTTCCACGTCGGGGGTATCCTTTGAGGAGGAGGCCATTTTTAGGGCCCATCAATTGGATCTAATATATTCTTAGTCTAGGATCCTATACAAGATATTTCTAGATGCACCATGGTCAAGTCTTGACCCTTTGAAATAAAATTATGGACCACATGTCAATGGAATTTTCGGTTCTATCAATAGATCTACCGCAATTTGTGAGCCAGATGAAACAAATGATTGTTGATCCAACTGCAGCTAGTCAAGCTACAACTTCGACCGTTCCCATTGTCTAATCGTCATATGTTCATTTTGTGCAATTGTCGAACCCAAAAAGTACCCAACATCCCAGAGGGAAAAATAAGAGTAAATATAAGAAAGGGGGTGGGAACAATACTAAAAATGTTAAATCTGATGCTAATGTTGGAGGGGATAAGAAAGAAAAGAGGAAGGTGAAGTTTCCATGTAAAATTTGTAAAGATGGTCACCTTACCCACCAATGCCCCAAGATGTAAGAGGCTCACCTCCCCTTGATGAAGAAGTATCCTATTGTGTTGAAGAACTTATTCCCTCAAGGACAGAATATGACGGCGAGCTCTTCCAGTGGAAATATACAATAGGACCTAAGGTACATTCATTCCATATGGTACTATGTCATTCATCAATATGGTGGGATCAGACATATATGTGTCAACCAGGGCTAGGTATTATGGTAAATCTGAGTCTACATCTAAAGGAAAGGAAACTTATGATCTCCATAACTCTCTTTACATAGAGAATCATGGGGGGGTGCAATTTTGTGCATATCAAAAGGTGTGTATAAGCGTTCTTCACATAATCCTAATTCTCGAGTTGTGCCCAACTATTTAATTGTTGATGACTTGACTCAAATGCCTTGTGTGATGTCATCCCTTGAGGTGCTCTAGAGTTTCCATGCACAACGAAGCACGTTTTTATCCATGATAGGAGCTATCAACTCATCAAGTTTATAGGTTATCAAGTTCGATACTACGGATGTCAAACCTCATCTTCCATACCATGTTGCCTTTCAAATTAATGTCATGTACTCAAATCATGTTATTCAAAGGATTTTTGTCGATGAAGGTTATTCGACATGCATGATGTTGTTATCTTGTTGGAAATCCCTTGGCTCTCCTGAGCTTGCTCCATCTCCCACATTTCTAACCGCTTTCGATGGATTCTCTTTTAGGTGACATGAACTTATCTCCTCCTTCCCTATCCAGTTGGTGGGGAAAATCGTCACCGTAGAGGTGGAAGTGGTCAATGCTCCGCTCTACTACAACTTATTGTTAGGGAGGAGTTCGACATATGTGATGACATATTTTGTTTCATCGGTATTCTGTGTATTATGTTTCCCTCATGAAGGGAAAATCGTTACAATTGACCAAATGTTATTCTCTCTCTCTAACCTAAAGTCAATCTAAGAACCACAGTCTTGTTAATTGAAAAATCTCAGACGACAACTGGGAGCATTGGTATTGGGATGTATCCGTCTATAATGGGAAATTTTAACTTCTCAACACCAATTCCGTATGTTAATGTTGTTTTGATTGGCTACCAACAATCAAGATATTTGATCCTCGTAACTTAAGTGAGTTCATTTCGTACGACATATTTTGAGGATCCCTAGGTGTTACCCTCTCCGTGTAATTTGGTAGAAGGTCTTGTGCATGCTAGGATTCCTATCTCATTATCTGATGTTGAGATAGCTTATGAAGTGATTCAACAAGCTACTATATGTTTTGATCCCACTCCTTCTTGAACATACGAAGTGGACCAGCTTACATAGCCCATCTAGGCCTTGAATTTTTCCAATTCACTCAATTGTCTCGATATTTTTTTCCCTTCTGATGAAGCTATTCTTGATGCAATTACAGGGTTGGAACAATCCTGGGATGACTTAAATCATTGGTATTATTTCCTCCTAGAACTTAGTTGAGTGGAGAAAGGAGAATTTCAATAAACTTTGAATGGAAATGATGATCTCCCCATGAACCCCTTAGAAAAGCGTGGTGTTTATGCTGAGGGTAACATGGAAAACATATTAGAGATTATTTTTACTGACATCTCTAAGACCCAAAGCATTGTGTAGAACGTGTTTATCTTTGTGGAATTTTACTCGGAAGAGATATGCATGTATATCATTCTATTTAAGGAGTTACGCGATGTTTTTTCCTAGTCATACAAGGAAATGTCAGGTATAGACCCCTGTATTATTGAAATTGAGATAAAAATGTACAAAAACACCCAACATGTTCGACAAAGTTATGACCGGTTAATCCAAGAAAGGTGGAAGCAATAAAGGCAGAGGTAGAGAAAGTACTCAAGGTTTGTTTCATCTATCTAGTTCCCTTTATTGAATGGGTGTCAAATCCCATTCCAGTGGATAAAAAGCAAGGAAACATTCATTTTTGTATGGAATTTCATGATCTAAATAAATATTTTCCCAAAGACAACTTCCCCACCCCACTTATCGATCACATTATAGACGAGTATGTGGGAAGTGAAATATTCTCCTTCATGGACAGATTTCTAAGCTATGATCAGATACAAATCTAGCTTGAGGATCAACGTAAAATGAAGCTCATATGTCCTTGGGGTACTTTTGTATATAAGAATATTCCTTTCAGCCTTAAAAATGTCGGGGCTATGTTCTAGCAGGCTATGTCTTTCACTTTTCATGATCTTAAACATATCATCAAGGTTTATCTTGATGATCTCGTTGCTTGCTTTCGCAAGAGAGAAGATCATCCATCTCATCTTTAGCTCATTTATGAAAGATGTTGGTACTATCATATTAGATTAAATCCTAATAAGTGCATCTTATGTATCATTTAAGGGAATCTATTGGGATTTATTGTTTCCAACAAGGGGATCATGATTGATCATTAAAGGTTGAGGAAATAATTCAATTTCCTCCCCCGTAGAATTTTTGTCAACTTCAACGTCTGCAAGGAAAAGATAATTTACTTCATTTATTTATATCCAATTATGCTAACATCACTAAGAGATTGACGTGTTTATTGAAAAAGGATTCCCTTTTTTCCGGGATGAGTTTTTGCAATGATCTTTCGATGCGTTCAAGAAAACTCTTGTTTTTCCGCCTTTCTTAGTCCTCCATACTATAGCAGATATTTCTTGTTGTATATTGTAGCAGCGAAATCCACTGTTGGCATGGTTCTATTTCAACAATATGATGAGCTCTAGGAGCGTGTCATTTACTATCTTAGTCGTGGTTTGATTTTCCTTGAACTTAATTACTCGCACATTGATAAGTTGGCTTTGGTAGCCATGCATGTTATCCAAAGGCTTTGGCATTATATTCTTTTGTGTAAGACTATTGTAATTGTTGATGTTAATCCATCATCATATTGGATGAGTTCAATTTAGACTTTGTATCTGCCAATGCCAAGAAATTGTTAGTCTTTGTCAAGCTCATGTCATATTTTCCTAGGGAGGGTGAGGAAACAATTATTACATACGAGCATCTCTTCCTTATCCTTCCAATGATCCTTGGTACATGGATATCCTGGTATTTCTATAGACTTTGAAGTTCTATTTACATCAATCGTGAGATGAACGATGTCATATTCTCCATCAGGCGAAGAATTACCTAATTATCAGTGATACTCTGTATCATTGTGGGGTTGATTCAATTCTTCATCATTATTTAAATCATGAGGAAGTGAAGGTTGTTCTTAACTATTGTCATAGTGGATCATGTGGTGGCCATCTTGCTGGGTTGGAAACAACCCAAAAAATCATGCATGATGGATACTTTTGGTTGATGATTATTAAATATTGTGTTTAGGCGGTCAAACAGTGTCACCCTTGTCAAATATTTCCTAGAAATATGTGGGCACGTCATGCTCCTTTATTTCCTATCATCACATTCGGTCCCTTCACCAAGTGAGGGGTTTATTTCACAACATGCCACCCACCTTCATATAGGGGGAATCATTATAGTATTGTTTTCATCGACTAATTTAAGAAGTGAGCAGAGGCCATACCTATGTTCACGAATGACAATGAGACTGCAACACTATTCATATTCAATCAAATCATTTCCAGGTTCGCAGTTCCAAAAAATATTATCACTAACCATGGAAGGCACTTTCAAAACTGAATGATGACAGAGTTAGCATCAAAACTAGGTTTCAAGCAGGAGCATTTGTCTCCTTATTATCCTCAAGTGAATGGTCAGTTAGAGGTCATTAACAAGTCTATTAAGACCATCCTTTAGTAGACTATCAATTTGAGTAAATAAAATTGGAATCTGATGCTTTATCTAACATTATGGGTATACTAGACCTCGATTAAGACTGCCACAGGATTTTCATATTTCCAACATGTTCATGGGGTGGAAGTATTCATATTGATTGAATGTGAAATTCATTTGTTGAAGACTATTGTTGAGCTTCTTCTTGACATGACTAAGTTGGAAGCGAATCTTGTTCACTTGGAAAATCTCGACGAGGAACGTCGTGATGCAACCACAACGAATGAGACACGCAAAAAGTGTGTCAAGAGTCAATGCGATAAGTTTGTACACCTAAGGATCTTTTCTGAGGGAGACCTTGTTTTGGTTTACAATAACGACAATGATTCTTTAGGGGCAGGCAATTTTAACCTGATGTGGCATGGCCATTACATTGTGAGGCGTGCCTTATATAAAGGAGATTATGAATTATCGGATCATGAAGGTAATGTGTTGTTGGAGCCCATAAATGGGATCTATCTCAAGAGGTGTTACGCTTTAGCGTCAATGCACAAGAATTTTCCCCTTTGTAATTATTGTATATTGGTAGTATTTAGGACTTTTATAGATCATTTTATTTCTATTTCGGTTTACTTATGGTGTTTCTGCTTGGTTAGCAGTTGTCAATGGAGTCTTAGATATTCATAGGGTTCATGGATGGCACCATCCATCGCATTCAAAACCTGGCTTCTATCATGTGGGTTATTTATTCACCTTTGGGACAAGTGGTAACTTCTGGAGGCACTTGTTTGGGGCCAACAACCAATAATGTGGTTGAGTATAGCATCATGATTGAGCTTATTAGGGCTTCGATTTTCGCATGGTATCCTATCTCTGGAATTTCACCTAGATTCCCAATTGGTAGTGTCGTAGTTGAATGGTGAATATCATGTGCGCAATCCTACGCTTCTCCAATGATTCCTTTGAGTACGTCTTATGGAATGATATTTTAACTACGTTATGTATGTTCACATTTATAGGAGTTCATATTCAGTATCCGATGCATATGCTAATTATGTGTTAGATTTCCATTTGTTTCATAATTAAAATCAAAATCACACACACCCACATAAATGTATATAAAAGTATTTCACATTTTCACATAATAACATAAGTATATCAAGGTAAAAAGATATGTATATATTGCTTCAATATTCATTAAGTACAAAAATGTGGTTCAGTGTTACAAAATCAATCTCTTATCCCCAAGTGTCTATATCTATATATTGATACATCTAATACATAATATATATGCTGAGGTCCCTACCCCCACATCAGTGTTTCAATGGCAGAATACGGTGTTGGATAAATTTTGAAATTTTTTAACCCAATCCCTTGGCATCCCAACGACATGTCGTTGCATTTGCTATGTAAAGTTCTATATCTGTGTCATGGGGACTTGGTGTTTCAAGCGGCCCATATTCCTTATTAAGCCCTAAATAGTGGCACATTACCCCTTAATTGGGGTATATTACATTAGTAACGTTATTTTATTTATGTCGACTTGGGTCCATTAGTTGTAAATGTACCTCCTAGTCTCCTATATAAACCAATGAGACATTTTCATTTGGGTTCATCTTGTATTTGGACATTTATGTGGTGTATACAGAGGTTGTCCCTTCGAATAGGCTTATTATCTGAAATTATATCTTTTTCAAGGCGTCGAGTACTTATTCTAAGGTTTTTCTATGCTATATTGATATTTGGTTCTTAGCATATGGTATCAGAGCTCAAGGTCTTGGGGTTTCGCTGCTACATCTAAGATACCTTGGAATTTTTCTATAATTTTTTTTCTGCGATGTTTCATAAGGAACCCCTTGGAGGCTATTTAGCAGACAGAGCAAGGTACATTGGGTTCAAATTTCATCTCTTGAGGCCTTATACTTTAGGAGATACAACATGTGTAAGATAGGGTTCTGGAATCATCCTGAATTGAGTCATCACATAATTTTCACTATAACATTTGTTCTGTAACTTTTCAGACCCTAAAATCTAGAGAATATTCACAGAAAGTATTAAGGTATCTGTGATAAAAATTTCAGCTTCTGGGTCATTCATCTTACATTTTTAGATACACCCTGTGGAAGATAGGGTATATGACTAGTCACAAGTAGGTGTTCTGGGTAAAACAATCATAAATTCTTCCTAGAGTATCCAAATTGAGTGTGACTAGTTGCATTGGATAGTGGACAGTCTGTAGTATTTCGGGTACAATTTTCATAATTGTATTTCAATTATTTTGTGCGAGGCATGCTATACAAGTGAGATCTCCTGGAAAGGCCAAAAATCAACAAGTTGTGGGGAAGTTACCATAAATTCCACTTGGCATCCAATTTTGATCAGACCTGTGGCATTGTAGAGAAGAAATATCAAAGAACTACAAAAAAGAAATTTTCATACCTAGAAGGGTCGAAATTTTGGAGATACAACATAAGAATGATTTTATAATAGAACCACCTCAAAATAAAGGTTTAAAAGTGATACTTGGCCAACATGCCACCAAAAAATCAGCCCAAAAAATCATGCACGATGGATAATTTTGGTTGACGATCATCAAATATTGTGTTGAGGTGGTCAAACAGTGTCACCCTTGTCAAATATTTTCTAGAAATATGTGGGCACATCATGCTCCTTTATTTCCTATCATCACATTTGGTCCCTTCACCAAGTGATGGATTTATTTCACAACATGCCACCCACCTTCGGCTAGGGGGAATCATTATATTATTGTTTTCATCAACTAATTTAAGAAGTGATCAGAGGCCATACCTATGTTCGCGAACGAGAATGAGACTGCAACACTATTCATATTCAATCAAATCATTTCCAGGTTCGCAGCTCCAAAAAATATTATCACTAACCATGGAAGTCACTTTCAAAACTGAATGATGACGGAGTTAGCATAAAAACTAGGTTTCAAGCAGGAGCATTTGTCTCCTTATTATCCTCAAGTGAATGGTCAGTTAGAGGTCGTTAACAAGTCTCTTAAGACCATCCTTTAGCAGACTATCAATGTGAGTAAATCAAATTGGAATCTGATGCTTTATCCAATATTATGGGTATACTAGACCTTGATTAAGACTGCTATAGGATTTTCACATTTCCAACTCGTTCATGGGGTGGAAGTAGTCATGTTGATTGAATGTGAAATTCCTTTGTTGAACACTGTTGTTGAGCTTCTTCTTGACATGACTAGGTTGGAAGCGAATCTTTTTCACTTGGAAAATCTCGATGAGAAATGTCGTGATGGAACCACAGTGAATGAGACACACAAAAAGTGTGTCAAGAGTCAATGTGATAAGTTTGTCCACCTAAGGATCTTTTCTGAGGGAGACCTTGTTTTGGTTTACAATAAAGACAATGATTCTTTAGGGGCGGGAAATTTTAACCTGATGTGGCATGTTCCTTACATTGTGAGGCATGCCTTATAGAAAGGAGATTATGAATTATCGGATCATGAAGGTAATGTGTTGTTGGAGCCCAGAAATGGGATCTATCTCAAGAGGTGTTACGCTTTAGCGTCAATGCACAAGCATTTTCCCCTTTGTAATTATTGTATATTGGTAGTATTTAGGACTTGTATAGATCATTTTATTTCTGTTTCGGTTTACTTATGGTGTTTCTGCTTGGTTAGTAGTTTTCACTGGAGTCTTCGATCTTCATAGGGTTCATGGATGGTGCCATCCATCACATTCAAAACCTGGCTTCTATCACGTGGGTGATTTATTTGCCTTTGGGACAAGTGGTAACTTCTGGAGGCACTTGTCTGGGGCCAACAACCAATAATGTGGTTGAGTATAGCATCATGATTGAGCTTATTAGGGATGCCATTTTCACATGGTATCATGTCTCTGAAATTTCACCTAGATTCCCAATTGGTAGTGTCACAGTTGAATTGTGAATATCGTGTGTGCAATCCTACGCTTCTCCGATGATTCCTTCGAGTACGTCTTATGGAATTATCTTTTAACTATGTTATGTACGTTCACATTTCTAGTAGTTCATATTCAGTATCCAACGCATATGCTAATTATGCGTTAGATTTCCATTTGTTTCATAATTAAAATCAGAATCACACACACACACATAAATATATATAAAAGTATTTCACATTTTCACATAATAACATAAGTATATCGAGGAAAAAATATATGTATATTTTGCTTCAATATTCATTAAGTACAAAAGTGTGGTTCAATGTTACAAAATCAAGATCCTAGCCCCGAGTGTCTATATCTATATACTAATACATCTAATACATAATATCTATGATGAGGGCCCTACCCCCACATCAGTGTTTCAGTGGCAGAATACGGTGTTGGATAAATGTTGAAAAGTTTAACCCAATCCCTTGGCATCCCAACGACATGTCATTGCATCTGCTCTGGAAAGTTCTATATCTATGTCATGGAGACTTGGTGTTTCAAGCAGCCCATATTCCTTGTTAAGCCCTAACTAGTGGCACATTACCCCTTAATTGAGGTATATTACAATAGTAATGTTATTTTATTTATGTCGACTTCGGTCTATTAGTTGTAAATGTACCTCCTAGTCTCCTATATAAACCAAGTAGACATTTTCATTTGGAATCATCTTGTATTTGGACATTTATGTGGTGTATAAGGAGGTTGTCCCCTCGAAGAGGCTTATTATCTGAAATTATCTCTTTTTCAAGTCGTTGAGTACTTATTCTGAGGTTTTTCTATGCCATATTGATATTTGGTTCTTAACATATGGTATCAGAGCTCAAGGTCTTGGAGTTTCACTGCTACATATGAGACACCTTGGAATTTTTGCTATAATTTTTTTTATACAACATTTCAGAAGGAACTCCTTGGAGTATATTTAGTAGACGGAGCAAGGTACATTGGGTTCAAATTTCATCTCTTGAGGCCTTATACTTTAGGAGATACAGTCTATGTAATATAGGATTCTAGAATCATCTTGAATTGATTCATCGTGGAATTTTCGCTATAAAATTTGTTCTGTAATGTTTCAAACCCTAAAATCTGGAGAATATTCACAGAAAGTATTAAGGTATCTATGATAAAAATTTCATTATGGGTCATTCATATTACATTTGTAGATACACCATGTGGAAGATAGGGTATATGACTAGTCCTATTTTCTAGTCACAAGTAGGTGTTCTGGGTAAAAGAATCATAAATTCTTCCTAGAGTATCCAAATTGAGTGCGACCAGTTGCATTGGATAGTGGAAAGTCTATAGTATTTCTGATACAATTTTAATAAATGTATATCAATTATTTTGTGTGGGGAATGTTATACAAGTGAGATCTCCTGGAAAGGCCAAAAATCAACAAGTTGTGGGGAAGTTATCATAAATTCCACTTGGAATCCAATTTGATCAGACCTGTGGCATTGCAGAGAAGAAATATCATAGAACTACAAAAAAGAATTTTTCATACCCTGAAGGGCCAAAATTTTGGAGATACAATAGAAGAAAGATTGTCTAGTAGAACCACCTCAAAATCAAGGTTTAAAAGTGATACTTGGCCAACATGCCACCAAAAAAGGGAACTTCTACACCAAATAATCCTCCAGATAGACCTACTTGGACTCTTGATGAAGGTGAAGAGATGTCTAGGGACATAAATGATTTACAAAATAAGACAGTGACAAAAGATGAACTACAAGGGATGATGGATGGTTTTAAAAGGGAGATCATGGAAGGATTGAAAAATTTCCTAATAGAGAGGACACCTGAAAGTGAAAATGTATCCCATGAAATTCATGAGGAGGACACAAGGAAGATGAATCAAGAATGGAGAAACGCCAACTTTGGGTTGAAGACCAACCACGTTCCTAATATTGATTTGAGGAAGTTTGATGGCAAGGACCCAATCACATGGATACTTCAGATGGAGCAATTCTTTGATCTACATGATGTGCCACATACACAAAAGGTACGAATTGCTTCTTTATATTTAGAAACCAATCAATTTGTGTGGTATCGACGGATTTTTTCTCGCAAATCATTCATCACTTGGAAAATTTTCATGGAAGAAATAATAGCACACTATGAGGATACAAGGAGAAATACCTTCTTTGGCCAATTGATAAATCTCAAGCAAAAGGGTTCAGTTACAGAGCACATTGAGAACTTCCAGAGATTGAATATAAAGATAATAGATATTCTAGATGAGCACTTGATTGATGCATTCATAGGAACTTTAAGGGATAACATTCAACATGAGGTTTGCCTTTGGGAACCCAAATCATTGGAGAATGCATTTAGGGTGGAAAGAAATGTTGAAAGTGAAAATATGGCTATGGATACTAGAAGGACCACTCCTAACATCTATCGAGAGAATAATGCTCCTTCTTCTAAAACACCTCAACCTACAAGGTTGACCTCAACAATTGGAGGAAAGAAAAGCAAAAGGTTTATGCTTTAATTGTGACAACAAATACAGTAAGGGACATAAGTGTGGTGAGAATGAATTATTCTACATAGATTGTGAAGAGGAAGAAGAACAAGAGAAAGAACAAGAACCATCTCAAGATGAAAATGTAGAAGTGATTTCTTCTGAAGAGTTGACTCCCATGATATCATGTAATTCATTGGATGGAATTAGCACTCATCAAACCCTCAAGATCGAAGGATATATCAAAAATAAAAAGGTAATAGTCATAATTGATTATGGTAGTACTCATAATTTCATTCACTATAAATTAGCCAAATCTCTCAATTACTTTGTATATCCAGCACCAGAGTTTCAAGTAATGATTATAGATGGAGGAACTATAAATTGCTCGGGAAAATGCAATAATATCAATCTTACTATGGGGGAATATGTAATGAATAGTCCAATGATTGGTATACCCATGGATGATGTTGATGTCGTACTAGGAATCCAATGGTTACAATCATTAGGAATAGTGGCTTTTAATTTTCAAGAACTTTTCATGAAATTTTCATTGGAAGGAAAAGAGATTAAGTTAAGAGGTATCACAAGGAAACCCAGTAAGGTGATAAGCTCTAATGGCATGAAAAAATTATTGAAAAAGGGGCATCAAGGTGTAATTGCACAACTATGCTCACTAGATGTTCAAACATCTAATGCATCTATTCCACTAGATATCCAAGGGATCATTGATAAGCATTCCAAAGTATTTGAAGATATTCCCAAAGGTCTTCCACCCACTCAAAATCATGATCATGCTATTCACCTAATTCCTGGGAGTTTTCCTCCTAACATCAGGCAGTACAGATATTCTTATGCCCAGAAGAGTGAAATTGAGCATATGGTTGACGAAATGTTAGAGGCTGGCATTATTAGACCTAGCCAAAGTTCTTACTCTGCATCGGTGGTAATGGTACTCAAGAAAGATGGCTCATGGTGTATGTGTCCAGATTATAGAGAGCTCAACAAGATCACTATTAAAGATAAGTTTCCCATTCCCGTCATTGATGAATTGTTAGATGAACTACATGGAGCAATATATTTCACAAAGTTGGATCTTCGTTC
>WSFP011488480.1:0-15171 GCA_009831015.1 Picea engelmannii
CACACCTATCCCACCGGGAGAAAAGAAGAATCATTCAACAAAGTGCTCAGTATAGCTGGATAAGTGGGTGTCTTTTCCACACAGGACTTGATCAAGAAATCCAAAGGTGCATTAGAGAAGATGAGGTTTATGATCTACTAAAAGCTTTTCATGATGGCCCTTGTGGAGGGCATTTTGCTGATAAAAGAACAACACATAAAATTCACAGGATGGGGTATTATTGGCCCTCACTTTTTAAAGATGCAAAGAAATATGTTTGTGGCCTGTGATAGGTGTCAAAGAATGGGCCAACCTAATCATAGAGATGAAATGCCATTAAACCCACAGATAGTACTCGAACCATTTGAAAGATGGGCCTTAGACTTTGTAGGACCCATTAACCCCCCATCCAATCAAAAATTTTACATAGTGGTATGCACAGATTATATGACCAAATGGGTGGAAGCTAAAGCACTCCATAGAGAGACTAAAGAAGTAGTTTTAGATTTCCTATTTGAAGACATCTTCATCAGATTTGGAGTGCCAAGAGAATTAGTTACAGATGGGGGACCTCCTTTCACTTCTCATGGTTTTAAAGCCACCCTTCAAAAATATCATATTCAACATAGAATGACTACAAAATACCACCCCCAAGCCAATGGACAGGTAGAAAGCACAAATAAAGTAATAGAATCCATTCTCACAAAAACAGTGAAGGAAAATAGAAAGGACTGGTCTCACAGGCTCCCTGAAGCATTATGGGCCTATAGAACTACCTGGAGAAATACTACAGGATTCTCTCCCTATGAATTGGTTTATGGAAAAAGTGTCATCTTTCCAGTGGAATTTGAAATCAAAACTTTAAGGACTACTTTAACTATCAACCTTGATTTGACCGATGCACAGACAACCAGGTTGCAACAACTTAATGAATTGGATGAAAAAAGACTAGATGCCATTCATCAGACAACTATGATTCAACAACAAAGATCAAAATGGAATGACAAAACTATCAAGCATAAGAAATTCCAAAATGGTAATTGGGCCTTACTGTATGATTCTCAGTTTAAAGAATTTCAAGGGAAACTACGTACAATATGGATTGGACCTTACGAAGTAGACACTGTTTTCCCCAATGGAACAGTAAGGCTCCTCACAATCGATGACTCTAAACACCGTTACTTGTAAATGTGTTAGCGTCAGAAGTCACTCCTGGATTGCTTTCAGAAGCAGAGCCCGACGCCCATCAGTTTAATCTCATGATTTGTTATAAAGGGATGATCAAATGGAAGGAAAATCAAAACATTATTATCTCAACTTCGAAACTAGGCCAGGCATGCATGGGCGAGTGAGGTCTTAGATAAACTTCAAACAATGAGTTGTAATAAGGGTGAGTAGGAGGAAGACCTGTATAAGAGGAGTGCAGGGGTCTGTTACAAGCATCAGGTTTTTAACAGACTGTGAGAGAAAGCATCTAAAGGTAAGGGCCTCTTACATCCAAATGCAGAAAACCATAAAATACAATAATGCGACAATAAATATTTTATCATGGCACCACTGCAACAACCCATGCGAATCAATCGATCATGAACTCTCTGATATAAGACGAAAACAGAGATGGAGCAGGAAAACTATTTGTCATAAAACAAGAAATCTCAAACACAGATGCATAACCCCAGACCTAGAATGGTCATTGAAACATTACAGTCGGGAGCTTCTCTCTACCATCGATGGATACCAAAATGGAGAAAACGCCTACATATACTCAAAACAACAACCACAATAAAATCGATATGTTGCATTAAAAATTTGCATCTACATGGCTTCTGACAATCTGCGCCTGCAATCTTTGAATAATCGTGCACCAATGATGGACTCAATCAGATTCCTGACAGCTCTGTGGGCGAATCGACGTGCCTTTAATTTGTCACCGAACTTTCCCATTATGGTGGAGACGATGTCTAACCACCACCAACTTCTTCAATAACTACTTCATTGGGATTGAGGATGGTCCGGCCAACTCGATACCTCAGGGATGTGGACGGCCCTTCATGCTGCCACCTGGATTAGCTGAATGGCCCGATGAATAGGCGTGGAGGCCATCACGAAGAATGGGGCGCATAACGGGGGATGGTGGTGCTGATACTATGAGGGCAAGGCATGAGGTGATGAGGGGTGAGAGAGGTTACAGGGGAGACACATGGCAGAAGGAAATAAGCGGAGGAGGCAGGAGATGAGACGCAATAGGCATATTTTAGTGGGAGGCAGACATGTACGAGAGCAGGACACATGGAAGGAGGTGAGTGGATGATGAGATGGGGAAGGGACCACCTAGAATAAAGAGTGGAGAAGGACAGATGACACATGGCAATAGGGGAAAGGTGGCTCCGGAATATGACATAACGGGGGAAGGGCCCACATTGGTTAAACATAGAGCAGCTGAGGAGGATGGGATCACGTGAGCGCCGTTGATCTGGGTGCTTAGATCTCGGCCATTGGGAAGCTGCGCACCCGATTCTGGACCCCCCCCCCCTCGGCTTAAAGGTAGAAAGGAAGGGGAGGTCTGAAATTTCCTTGAGCACCGTTGATCCGGGCACTATGATCGTAGTCGTTGGAGAGATGCGCCCCGGATTCCGGACCCCCCCCCCCTCCACTTAAAGGTAGAAAGGTGGAGGGGGTCCGGAATCTC
This sequence comes from Picea engelmannii, assembly GCA_009831015.1. NCBI lineage: Eukaryota > Viridiplantae > Streptophyta > Pinopsida > Pinales > Pinaceae > Picea > Picea engelmannii. The sequence goes on from WSFP011488480.1 coordinate 2,669, forward strand.
CTATACACCGTTGATCTAGGCACGTGGATGCATGTCTTCCAGATCCGTCTTCTTCTTATCAGGGGCACATTTTCATCCTGAACTTAGGACAAGTGGGGGTTTTACCCATTCCTTCACATTTTACCCCCATAACCAGAAATATCGTTAACATTTGGCTCCATGGGGGATAGAGTCGTCCCTGTGATGCTCTAAGAACTCTTTTTCAGATTCATTGCCTTTGGTGTTGGGCTATGGAGTCATTTATTAGGCTAAAAACAAAAACAATATTTACAAAACAAAACAAAAAGAGTCGATTGTGGCTCACAGAAAATATTTTTTTAAGAAATGCCCATTCAATGGGCCGCTAAAAACTTCTTTGCCTTCCAGATCCTGCAACCTGTAAGTGTTGTTTGAAAATACTTCAAGGATCTTGAAAGACCCAAACCAGAGGGCTTCAAATTTACTGTGCTTTCCCCTGTCCTACCTGGGCGCATCCCATTTGAGCACCAGATCACCCTTCTTGAATTCCTTATTTTTTCTCTTCTTGTCAAAAGCCTGCTTGATCTTCTACTGATGATTGTAGGTCATGTTCATGACCTTCTCTCTGATCTACTGCACTTCCACCATCTGATGAATCCTTCTAACCACATGGTTAGGTTCTCCTTCAAAGTCTTGGAGGAAATTTGCCATAGATAAGGCGAGCTGAGTCAGGAAAAAAGCCTCTATTCCGTAAACAAGTTGGAAAGGTGAGATGCCCAGGGATTTCTTGGTTGTCACCCAATCAGCCCAAAGAGAAAATTTGAGCTTTGAGTCCCAGGCCATTTTATTGTCCTCCAATAGCTTCTTGACGAGCTTGATCAGACTTTTATTGGAGGACTCTGCCAGTCTGTTTCCTTGAGGATAATAGGGAGTAGAGTGAATCAGTGAAATATTGAACTATTCACAGAACTTGACCAGAGGTTCAGACCAAAAGGGGGAGGCATTGTCAGTGACAATTTTGCTAGGGCAGCCAAATCTAGCTATGATATCCTCCAGGAAGCTGATAATCACTTTGTGAGAAGTGCTTCTGGTAGGGACAACTTCTATCCATTTGGTGAAATAGTCGGTCGCAGTCAGAATCCATCTGTGTTGGCCACTTGAGGGAGGATGAATTTCTCCGATGAAGTCCAATCCCCACTGCTGAAAGGGCGCTGAAACAACTATAGGCTTTAATGGAAGATATTTGAGTTGCTTCTTTCCTAAGATCTTCTGACATTTGATGCAAGCTCTGATTTCTCTACAAACATCAGGAAATAAAGTGGGCCAGTAATACCCAACTCGGAGGATCTTGTGAGTTGTGGTCTTCCAAAAATGATGACCTCCGTAGAGGCCGCTATGGAAATCGAACATAACCTTTTGGGCTTCCTGCGGGTCCAGACACCTTAGTAATACCCCCAAAGGGTCTTTCCAATACAAGGCTTGGTTAATGAGGCAATATCTGATCGCTTTGAGCTTTAAGGCCCTGGTCTTACTTTTTCCCAATCCATCAGGGGGCTTTAATTCTTGCAGAAAGTACAAGATATCCTTGTACCAAGGGCATGATGTTAGTGATAGGGCACCCTGGAAATGCTTGTTGGATGGCTCATCTTGCTCATTGATGAATTTAATTCCCAAGGCCTTGCAATTGGATTCAACCAGCAACTTGGCCAAACCCTGCCCCTTTATCAACTTGGTGGGCTTAATCTCCCGATCAAATTCTAGGATCTTAGCGATCCATTTGCCTCTTCTCCCGTCTATGTCAGGCTGCATAAGAATTTCCTTCACAGAGGTTGAAGGGACATACACAGTGATTTTTGAGTGCAAGACATAGACTCTGAAAGCTTTAAGAGCCTTCACCAGAGCATAGGCATGCGTCTCCATGATCTCGTACCGGAGTTCTGCATCTCTCAATGCCTTGCTGTAGAAAGAAATAGGCTTCTCTTTCCCTTGATCATTTTTCTGCAACAAAATTGTCGCTACTGTATCACAGGAAGCAAAAGAAAATATCAGAAAATCTTTGGAATAATCGGGACTGATTAGCACAGGTGCCTCAGTCAACGCCTTCTTTATTTGGACAAAAGATTCCCTAGGTTCAGTGGTCCATTTTACTTCATTTCCATTTCTAGGCATGGTTGTGATGTGTTTCACCAGCTCGACAAAATTTGAGACGAATCTCCTGAGAAAATTAATCTTCCCCAAAAATGTCTGAACCTCTTTCTTAGATCTGGGAAGTGACAGGGTCTGAATTGCTTCCACCTTTCTAGGATCAATTCTCACCCCCTCTGCTGATACTATATGGCCTAATATCTTTCCCTCCTACATAGCAAACAATGATTTCTTGGGGTTTAAAGATAGGCCATACCTCCGACACTTCAGGAAAACCTTCTTCAAGTGGCAGCGGTGCTCTTTATCAGTCTTGGAGAAGACTGTTATGTCATCTAGGTAGATCACCACAAACTTATCTTTTTCCCCGATGAAGGCTATGTCCATGGCTTGCTGGAATGTGGCTCCTGCATTCATCAACCCAAAAGGAATGTTGGCGTACATGAACGTGCCCCAAGGAGTGGTGAAGGTTGTCTTTTCTCTATCCTCAGGCATGACTGATATCTGATTGTATCCAGAGAAACCATCAATCATGGATATTTTGGATGCATCGGTGACCTTATGCAATATGTGATCCATGTTGAGCAGGGGATAATTATCTTTCCTTGAGCTCCTGTTCAGGTTCCTGAAATCAACACAGAGTCTGATTTCGCCACTTTTCTTCCTTACTGGGACCAAATTGGCCACCCAGTCGGAATATCTCAAGGGGACAATGATTTGGGCATCTAGCAGCTTCTTCACTTCTTTCTCCATGACAGGTAACAATATGGGGTTTATCTGTCTTAGATTTTTCTTGAATGGCCTAGCCTCTTCTCTCAGTGGGATCTTGTGCTCAATGACTAATGTGTCATATGTCTTGAGGTCTTCGTAGGTCCACGCGAACACATCAGCAAAATCCCTCAGCAACTCAGTATATTCGGCCCTCTGCTCCTCGGTCAAACTCCTTGACAACTTGAAAAACTTAGGCTCCTCTGGTGTGCCTATGCTGCACTCAGCTGTGTCAGCATCATCACCTGAAACTCTACCCTTTGCTTCCACGTCATTCCCATCGAACAACCTTTCTAATGGGATTAGTCCTTTTGGAATGTAATTGCTTGGTAGTTGTATAATCTGATGATTAGGAATTTTATTTAAAAATGCCCCAGGGTGGGGGTCCCCCTCCATGTCAGGATCCTCATCTATGTGAAACGCAGAAAAGTCATCAACGGATTGAAGAAACTTTTCGATCTCCTGATCATCTTCAAATATCTTCCAATGTTTGACATTGTCTGGTACAGAGGCTCTATATCTTATTTCAACATCAGATTTGATCATAGGCAGCAGAGGAACTTCAAGCCAACTAGTTGAGGAAGCTAGAGAATCGGCTAAAGTATTTTCTTCCCTTGGGATGAAAGAAATGTTAAAAGCCAAGAAGACATTATCAACCAGGTCCCACACCTCATTTCTGTAATTCTTGAGCCGGGGATTTTTAGCACGATGGGCATTTCTGACCTGCTGGATAATCAACTCAACATCTCCAAATATTGTTATCTCTTTAATTGCCATTTCCTTTGCATCCCTCATACCTATAACAAGAGCTTCATACTCTGCCACGTTATTGGTGATTTTGAATTCCATCTTGTATGAAAGAGATATGGTCTCTTGACAGGGTGATATGAATACCACTCCGGCACCTGCTCCTATACTGGAGGAAGCTCCATCAAAGAACATCTTCCAAACAGAGGTGGTTGGAGGAGGCATCTCCTGATTAAGAATGGGTTGTTTTTTGATCTGCAAAGGGGCCTCAAGAGTCTCAGTGACCTATAACAAACTGGACCCTAAGCCAGTGTCAAGTGCAAAGATGGGGTGATTAGTGGGCTTCACTTCATCACTGACTATGTAGGCTAGCTAGGCTTCTCTATACAATCTCCTATGTTCCCCTCCAAATACTGGAATGGTGGCATATGTGAGATCCATTTGTAATGTTCCTCCAAGTCTCTTAATCCAATACCTTGACAACATCATGTCGAACTTGGGGGGAACATTGGCTACCACAATATCCATGACCATACTCTTCATGGGCAGTTGGAACAAGGAGACTACTAGGTCTTTAATAAATCCAAGACACTGAACTCTCCTGGATTCGAAATAATAGAGGTCATGATAGGCTCGAGTGAATTCTAGCCCTAATTCTTCCATGACAGTTTTGGGCATGAGGTTGTGAGAATCTCCTGAATCCATCAGGCAGTTGTGTAGCACTTTATCATGTATGTTCAGGGATGTGTAGAAAGGAGGAGATGAGTCATCTCTGTCTTCTACCATAGGACCTAGAATAACTGCAGGCTTTTCATCTTGGAGGTTTATGGAGTCTGTGGGAAGGCATGAGACTTCAGATTGTAAAAGCTTAGAGAAGCGCTTTTTGAATTCTTCATGTTTGTCTAGCTTAGTGAGGGGCACAAGGATTCTGATCTTTTGAATTTCATGCTCGAAATTAAAAGAAGATGCAAGATTTGGAATTTCTCTTATTTCAGGGACATGATTGTGGACAATGGGAGAGATGGGTTGAGCCTTCTTACCTTTGTGGTCGTCTGCTACCTTATTAGCAGGTTTCTCTGTTCTAGTGGACTGCTCAGGAATATCAGGTGTTGCTGTCCTTTTGTCGGACCTCAGGTTGTACCTGCCTTGACCACCGCCAGCCTTATCTCCCTTTCTCAATTCATTTAGTTGACCATCCATGAGAGACTCCTTGTATGCTGATTGAGTGAGATGAGGAAAAGGAGGAGTATCTCCAAAGAAATGGATTTCAGGTTCAAATTTTTATGTTTCCCCTTCTACATCTTCGGCCACAAAATTGTTCTGAAAATGGGCCTGAATTCTTTGGTCTTCTCTGTCTCTTCCTCTTTCTTTTTGTACATTCGGGGGAGAAAAATTATTTGGTATTTTGAAACCTCCTCCCTTTTCGGCATTTTGGGGACCTTTGTATGCTTGCCTCCCTTCCACCCTCATCCTCTCCATCTCTGTAGACAGAGACTTCACCATCCTGGTCAATTCATCCACCTGAGGGTGCGGCACCAATGTGCCAGAAGTTGAGGCTTCAGATTTTCCCTTTCTTCTATCTACATCAACCTTGTTCCTCAGTCTGTCAGCTGCCAATATATTGGATTCCAGCTCTACAGCCACGTCTTGCATCTGAGCCAAGGAGGTGGCTCTTCTCTCTCAATAAAAGACAGAAATCAAGGTCAAAAGCACCAGCATAAGACATTTGGGCAGAGGCTTCTGAGGGATTTACTTCGGCAGGAATCTTATTATACATTTTATTGAATCTTTTGGAGAAGTCAGAGACAAACTCTCCTTCCATTTTCTTCAGAGACCCAAACTCTGTCATGTAATACATGAAATCCTTCCTGTCTCCCCACTGCCTCAAGAAAACATTATCCAGGGCTTCAATTCCAGCAATAGATCCAGGGGCCAATCCTCTAAACCACTTCCTCACCTCTCCATCCAGTATCTGGACAAAGACTCTCATCCAAACATATTCATTTTCAATGTTTAGATTGTCTTCATACCTGTAGAAAGCATCCAAGTGCTCTTCTGCAGTCACATCCCCTTCCCCGGTGAACTTGGGCATGTACTTAAAATAGTCTCCAACAGGGAGAGGAATCATGGGATGGGGTAGGACTAAGGGAGCATATCTGGCAGCAACTATGGCGTTCATTCTATTCATAGAGGGATTAACACCAGCCATAGGAGTATTAGGTGCAAGAGAACTTGGAGGAGAAGGAGGTCGTGAAGGTGCCGCGGTAATTGAGTCTCGAAGTGGAGTGGGAAACAAGAGAGGGTTCAAGGAGAAGGCTAATGAGCTCAAGTCAGCAGGTGCTCCTCCTTGTTCAGGAGTGGGGAAATCTTCTATAGTCCCTGGTCTACGCCAAGGAACAACTTCATAGGAGAGGGGAGTGACAAGGATTTCTCCCTCCAATCCCAAACCAGGAGGGGAAAACTCAGCAGGAACACTCCCAAAATTGAGGAAACGGGAAACCTCTGAAGAGGGCTGGCTATGAAGCTGAGAATAAGAAAATGGAGTTTTTACAGAAGGAGGCAGGGAAATACCTGGTTCAGCAGCAAATCTTTCTCCTTGGAAGGGTTTCCCCTTCTTGATAATCACCTCCGGGTCTTCTTCAGGCGTTGCCAGAGGTAGTTGTGGATGAGACCGCGTATGTCTACCACTGGAAGCCACAACTAAACCAATAGGTTCATCCCAGTGGAGTCATCACAGTGGATTCACCAGGTGCACAGTAGCAATCTTGATAATTCTGATATCTAATGCACCTTCAGAATCAGTTAATTGTTGTCGTTCAATCCCGGGGAAAATATTCAACTTCATCCCCAACAACGGCACCATAAATGTTAGCGTCGAAAGCCACTCCTGGATTGCTTTCAGAAGTAGAGCCCGACGCCCATCCATTTAATGTCACGATTTGTTATAAAGGGGTGATCAAATGAAAGGAAATTCAGAACAATATTATCTCAACTTCAAAACTAGGCCAGGCATGCATGGGCGAGTGAGGTCTTAGATAAAATTCAAACAGTGAGTTGTAATAAGGGTGAGTAGGAGGAAGACTTGTATAAGAAGAGTGTAGGGGTCTGTTACAAGCATCAGGTTTTTAACAGACTGTGAGAGAAAGCATCTAAAGGCAAGGGCCTCTTACATCCAAATGCAGAAAACCAGAAAATACAATAATGCGACAATAAATCTTTTATCATGGCACCACTGCAACAACCCATGCGAATCAATCGATCATGAACTCTCTGGTATAAGATGAAAATAGAGATGGAGCAGGAAAACTATTTGTCATAAAACAAGAAATCTCAAACACAGATGCATAACCCCAGAACTAGAATGGTCATTGAAACTTTACAGTCGAGAGCTTCACTCTACCATCGATGGATACCAAAATGGAGAAAATGCCTACACATACTCAAAACAACAACCGAAACAAAACCGAGACATTGCATTAAAACTTTGTGTCTGCATGGCTTCTGACAATCTGCGCCTGCAATCTTTGAATAATCGTGCACCAACGATAGATGCAATCGGATTCCTAATAGCTCCATGGGCGAATCGACGTGCCTTTAATTCATTGATGGACTTTCCCATTATGGTGGAGACAATGTCTAACCACCACCAACTGCTTCAATAACTGCTTCATTGGGATTTAGGATGGTCCGGCCAAATCGGCACCTCGGGGACCTGGACAGCCCTTCATGCTGCCACCTGGATTAGCTGAACGACCCGATGAATAGGCATGGAGGCCAGCACGAAGAATGGGGCACATAACGGGGGATGGTGGTGCTGAGACTATGAGGGCGAGGATGAGGTGATGAGGGGTGAGAGAGGTTACAGGGGAGACACATGGAAGAAGGAAATAAGCGGAGGAGGCAGGAGATGAGACGTAATAGGCACATTTTAGTGGGAGGCAGACATGTACGAGAGTGGGACACATGGCAGGAGGTTAGTGGATGATGATATGGGGAAGGGACCACCTAGACTAAAGAGTGGAGAAGGACAGATGACACATGGCAATAGGGGAAAGGTGGCTCCGGAAGATAACAAAATGGGGAAAGGGCCCACGTTGGTTAAAAATAGAGCAGCTGAGGAGGATGGTATCACATGAGCGTTGTTGATCCGGGCGCTTAGATATCGGCCGTTGGGAAGCTGCGCGCCTGATTTTGGACCCCCCCCTCGGCTTAAAGGTAGAAAGATAGGGGGGGTCTGGAATTTCCTTGAGCACCGTTGATACGGGTACTATAATCATATCCGTTGGAGAGATGCGCCCCAGATTCTGGACCTCCGCCCTCTGCTTAAAGGTAGAAAGGCAGAGGGGGTCCGGAATTGCCTGTACACCGTTGATCTAGGCACGTGGATGCCTGCCGTCCAGATCCGTCTACTGCTTATCACAGGCACATTTGCATCCCAAACTTAGGACAAGTGGGTTTTTTACCCATTCCTTCTCATTTTACCCCCATAACCAGAAATATCGCTAACAAAATGGTCATCGGCTCTGTCTGTACCAGCGCCTTATTTCCAAAGAAGATTTTAAGGCCACATGTGTGGAAGAATATCATTACCTCTTTTTAGAGGGGCCTCCTACCCCTCATTGCAATTAATTCATTTTTTGAAATTAATTTCTTTAGTATTAGATTAGATTAGATTTAGTATACTAATAATCCCTATCAAGAAATGGCATGTTACAATTGATTTTTGCAGATTCTCAATCAAAGCAAAGGCCTACTAAGAAAGGATGATCTTACTTCAAGAAGAGCCAAGCTTCCCCATTGCTGAGACACCACTGTTCCACAATTTTTTTTCACATTTGTCCCCATTGCTGAAACACCATTGTTCAACAACCTTTCGCCATTTTCCCCATTGCTGAAACACCACTGTCCAGCAACTTTTCGCCATTTTCCCCATTGTTGAAACACCATTGTTCAACAACCTTTCGCCATTTTCCCCATTGCTGAAACACCACTGTCCAACAACTTTTCGCCATTTTCCCCATTGCTGAAACACCATTGTTCAACAACTTTTTGTCTTTTCCCATTGCTGAAACACCACTGTTCAACAATTTTTCACATTTTTCCCATTGCTGAAACACCACTATTCAACAATTTTTCACATTTTTCCCCATTGCCGAAACACCACTGTTCAACAATTTTTCATATTTTCCCATTGCCAAAACACCATCATTCAACAATTTTTCTCCCTTCTTTCTATGGTTGAAACACCACTTCCTCAACAGTATTCTGCAACATCACCCTTCTAGCAAACATTTCTCTATTCTTTCCCTGTTGCTGAAACACTAACTTTTCAGCATTCTCTATCAACAAGCTTTTTCTCTCTCATACTACATTTTGTCCTTCCACTAAACAAATCCTTGATACAATTTCTCTAACAAATCAAAAGTCTCTGACATGGATATTGCATAACTATTATGGACAGGCACTATATTTTGTTTGAAGTACGAATCAAAAGGTAAAGATGAGGTATGTAAACTTTATATGTAAATACAATTGAACTATAGTTAATGAGAAGATCCCATCTCATAATTACCACTCATGTAAAATCATTATTTCAGCCGTACTTGAGGGGGGTGGGGGGGAATATCGAAATATTATACCATAATTTCACATGAACCGACCACCGTCATTCTCTTTTTACCATCCTTTCGTTGTTTTACCACCATTTGCATGCCTTCACCCGAAAAACTTACTCTGCACAGAAGTGGTTACTCGACTCTTTGACGGTGCATTTTACTGAGATGTTAGCTATGGGAGGCCCTGTTATACAGTACGAACCTGCCATGATAGCCCTGTTAGAACTGTATCCATAAGTTCATCAATTTTTTCTACAGGTAGGATGGCTCGGTTATTTTCAGAGGCTCTGGGGATTTGATCAACAACAAGTTCTTCAATTCGCTTGAAATCTTCAGGAAGATCATTCCATTGTTCAAGGGGTTCGGATTCCAGTTACAGAGGAGGATATAGCGCAGGTTTCAGGTCTCCCTACCAATGGCATTCACTGGTTCAACCACAAACATATTATTCTTAATGCCCAGCAGGATTTCCTCTTGCCAGGGGAACAAATTGAACCTAAAGGCCGGGGTGTCTGACTTAGCTCATTGCTGCCTCCATGGCCGAAAGTTGCAAAGTTTTTCAAGCACTACCTTACCTATGAAGGCCGATACCAGGTAGTCTACCAGTACGATTTTGTCCTGTTGTCTCATTTACGACATGCTAGATTGGTGAACATCCCTTATTATCTGCTCGGATGTCTTAAAAATATGTCACACTACTGTAAAAAGGCTAAAAATCCATCCCTTTCCCTCACCCATCACCGTCTCACTCAACTACTTATCCAAAAGGGTTTTTCCCAACAAAACCCTCCCCTAAACAACCCACCCATAGACCCCCAAGAAGCTGTTGAATATCCTGAAAATATTCAGGAACAACAACCACAAAACCCTCCAGACCCTCCGGAAGTACCTAACAGTCCGCCTACAGACCCAATCAATCCAATTAACCCCCCTACCATACCAAGCCTATCCCACATTTTACTAGAATCATCCACTCCTGTCGTTCATATACTTAGCAATGATTATGAACCAGACAACTCTCCCTGTCCCATCACTGAGGAAAAGCCCCCACGCAAATGAAAGAAAATTCCTTTTTTTCTGCCCTTTTTACAAAGAAAATGAACAAGGGCCTCAACAAGGGCAGCCACTACTGCCACTGCCCTAAACCCCCAACCCATCCGACTAAAACCCCATACACCTCCAACCTCCCAAATTCCAGAATCTTTACCTATCCCACCCACGGGCACTGAAAGACAAGAACCAGAGGCCCAGTGTGTTGCGACATCATCCTTTTCAAATCAAGTAGATGAAACACAAGAACCAACTACTCATCAAGTAGCTGAAACACAAGAATCAACTACTCATCAAGTAGCTGAAACACAAGAACCAACTACTCATTTAGTAGTTGAAACACAAGAACCAGCTACTCATTCAGTAGCTGAAACACAAGAACCAACTATAGCTATCACACAAGAACCAAATACAGCTGAAACACAAGAACCAATTGCTGATATTGTTACCGAGATACAATAATCAGTTGTTGATCCTGTAGCTGCTCCAAAAGAACCAGTTAGTGTGGTTGTGACTGTTACACAAGAACCAGTCACCCCTCAACCAGAACCAACAATGGCCTCTGTCTTACAAGAAAACGAGTTCCTAAGGTCTGAACTAGAAGCCTACAAGCAAGAGCTATCCATGGTAAAGGAAGCCTATGAGAAGGAACTTAAATTGTATATCCTAGCTCGCATAGTGACCATGTCAGAGGGAACTACAACAAAGAATCCATGTAGAGAGTATATGTGCAGTCAATGTGGGGACATCTATTATCAAGCAGGCTACAAAGGGATTCAAATTCCAATGCCAGGAGCTTCCCCTGCACCTATGACTTTTGTAGCCAAAGAAGAACACCCTACTGTTACACAAGAATCAACAGGACCCTCCAAAATTAAAACTGAACCCTGGCCTACAACAATTGTCAAATCTGAAGCCCCTTTTTTTGTTAATAAAGTTGTACAAACATTGCCTATTGATGAATCTTCCCCTCCTAGCCAGATCAATACCCACACCTTTGTGGAACAAGCCACTCAGACCCTACCTCAACCTACCACTTGCAACGCTGAAACGCAAACTCAACCATGGGATGAGCAGGCAATAATAGACAAATGGAAAAAAGAGTTTGTTGTTACACAGGCCAAGAGCCTGCAGGAACACAGACTAATCTGGCTAAACCATATCTATTCAAACTGGGAAGCTTTGGAGAAAACATGCCAGGAATCCCGTGCCTATAAGAAACAAAATAAAGAGCTAAAAGGCAAATTTCTCCTGATATTTGACTTGTCACAAAAGTTGTTAGCTGCAAGGAAACCATCCTGCAATTACTCTATGTTCCTCATGGAACGACTTACATTGTTTTAGATTAAATCAATCAAATAAGGAAGACCCCATGTAGTGTTAAATCCAACAGATTTTGTTAAAACCTTTGCAGAAGCCTCTGCTATGGATCAACACCTCCTCTGTGAGGTATATTTTCATAATGAGGCCATCCCTGAGAACCGACAGCTTAACCTTAACCCTCTTGTCAGTGACATCCAGATTCGGGCACTCACCTCCTTCCTTAACAATCAAATTATATGGAAGGACAACTCCCTAGCTGCCAAGAATAACGAGGATAACCTCCTTCTCTGGATACAGCCAGAACCACAAAATGTTGCCACCTTTGTTACAGAGTATTATCAGTTTTTGAAGAAACCAGGGATGACTCAACACATTCGGCAACTACAAACAACAATGATCTAGCATTGTCAATAGTTCATTAAATCCACAGAGATTGTTTCCCTACAAGAAAATAACATATTTTGGCAACAATCTGCTGAGAAAAGATAGGAACACAATCCCTTTAGCCCCACTAATCTTGAGACAACAATCTCTAGGGTACCTAGCTACATCAAGTGTGTTCAGTAATGTGCTGAAATATGGATAGGTTATCAGTTTCATTTTCCTATCCCATGGATGCCAACAGAGAAATATCAAGTTCATTATAAGTTTCCCAAGAAGGCCGAAACAACAGCTTGGAAAAGGCTACAACGCGTTCAAGGATTCAAACCTCCAACAGACAACACTTTCCACAGCTACTGCTTAAGTAAATTGCACGCTCAGAGTCGGTATCCAGACTCTGATTCAAATTGAAGTTTCCTAAGGACATGCAACCTTTTAAGTTGGGGGCGATGTTAGGACCCTATAATGTACCTTTTTGTTCACACTTTTTTCTACCGTTACATCCTTTTTTCACTCACA
>WSFP011488481.1:0-15171 GCA_009831015.1 Picea engelmannii
TATATATAGATAAAATAGTCAACTAGCCGTTAACACCGACCAATGAGATAGGAAAAATTTGCGTCGCTATTGCCATGAAAGTTAGTCACTATAGCGACGAAAATCCCGACTAGATTTAAATAAGATTTTTGTTGATATTGCAATGAACTTTCGTGGCAATAGCAAGGAAAATCCCGCCCTGTTTAAAAAAAATATGAAACTAGTTGAAGCGTGGAAAATTTTCATGGAATAATCCGCCCATATGTAGGAGTGAGTACATATCGAAAAAGAGAGAAGGTATCCTTACCCATCAAACTAAATAATTCCTTACGACTGAGATTATTGAAAACCATAAACCAAAACTAATGTAAACAATTATGCAAAGAAAAGAAACTAACCTAATCTATCTTATTTCTATCCTACACTACACTAGCTGAAAATGAACTGTGTGAGATGATAATTCCAATGTATCCATCCATGTAACTCCAAGCCTATAAACACATGTTCATTAAGAATTAGTCAAAAAAATTGGAGTAGTAACAAACTGAAAATAGGAAAAATTAAATCATTAAAAACTCTATCCATCATGCAAAAGATAACACCATTATTTTTCATGGGAAATCTAGCTAGGTAAGATCCCTCCAACCATGCTTCAATTATATCATAAAATATGCAATACATACATAGAATTGATAGAGGAAGTTCAAAAAAGAGTAGCATACCTTTCGAGAATCATGTGTGAAATATGCATAGAATGTACCTTGGGGAAGATTCCTATTACTGATGGTACCGTTACTTCTAGAGGACAAAAAATAATAATCAGGGCTTGACATAACCATCAACCTAAACTGAAGTGCCTCATTGTTTTGGCAGGTATCTTTGGGCTCTTTTTCCACATAACCAACAACATGAGATGGGATAATGTGACTAAATTATATGAACTTGGAGTTGCTTACCATTATAGAAGATATATCCTCAATGTATGGGTAGCAGTCACTAACATTGTCTTTTTAATTACATTTGTTATCCTCAATATCAACCAATTGGTTATTACAACAACAAGACTCTTTGTTATTCATGTATGTAAATAAATCAATAAAAGACTCATTTAGAAACATGTTTGTTACAACATTTCCTTCATCCCGTGTAAAAGGTTAATAAGGCATAACATTATTAATAATTTTTGTTGAATAAATTATTGTCATTGATGTCAAGGTAAGTAAGTATTCACATATAAATATTCAAAGGAAATGTGACTTTAATAAATACAAAAGTGGAAGTGGATTAGAAATGAAGTTACGTGAAAGTGAAAGTGGATTAGAAATGAAGTTACATAAAAGTGGAGTAAAACATAAAAGTGGATTAGAAATGAAGTTACGTAAAAGTGGAATAAACATGAAAGTGGATTAAAAAAAGTAAAAGTGAAAGTGGAGTAAAAGTGCACATGGTTTTAAAACCCATGGTGGTATTTTACCCATGGCATGCTGGAAAATAAATAAAAAAATAAAAAAAAAGGAGAAATTAATTAATTATTTAAATAAAAATCATGTCTTTTCAAATGAACATGACTTTTCATGTAGAATTAATGGTAAAGCATAAAAATAAAAGATGATTGTGAGAAATAAAATGTGTGGGTGAAAATGTAATATTCTTACACACTATTTGAGAAATGACGATGGATATAATTCAAGGAGAGACGATTAAATATTAGAGAAGATCAGATCTAGTGTTCTAGAAAATAGATCTGGTGTTCGAGCAAACAAAACTTGCAAAGGAAGATCTAAAGAAGAAGTATAAGAAGAAGAAGAAATATTTAGTGAAGATAGAGTTAAAGAAGAAGTAGCGGGCGTCGAGCAGATCTAATGAAAGAAGGAGTGACTGTTGAGCTTATCTTGCGAAAGAATAAGTAGCGAGTACAAAGTTGATCTAATGAAAGTAGAAGTAGCGAGTGTAGAGTAGATATGGTGAAAGTAGAAGTAATGAGTGTAGCGAATATTTAGTGAAGATAAAAGCATCAAGCACACCAGTGAATGAAATGCATATGAAGAACTTGTAAATTTGTAAGTAGGTTGATCGTACATAATAAACAATTGTGGGGATCGGTGTCTCTAGTAGATCAGTTCCTACAATCAACATAAGAGATCAATTTCTTCTATAGGTCTGTGCCTACAAATAGTAGAGGGGATCGATGTCTCCTATAGGTCAGTGTCTACAAACAACAGTGGGGATTGGTGTCTCCAGTAGGTTGGCGCCTACAAATTTATGAAAATAAGTTTTGGTGGTTTTCTCCCAAAAGGGTTTCCACGTTAAATATTGTGTCTTCTAGTTGTTACATTTATGTGATTTCTTCATTATGGTTTATGAATGTTAAAAAGAAAAAGATAGCCTTATATTGATTCACCCTATCAGTATAAGTGTGTGATCAACAATTGGAATCAGAGATGGTTCCTTCAGAAATAATCTAATCACTGGAAGGTAGATCTCAAGAGCACACATGGCCGGGAAGGAATGTTTCTCTGCAAATAGGGCTCCATTATTTGACAGAACAAACTATACCTTATAGAGTATAAGGATGTGAACATATCTAATGTCCCTTGGTTTTGATATTTGGAAATAAGTCATGATTGGTTATATCCCAACAAATGCACCAACACACACAGTCGGGAAAAAAACTAGTGAAAATGATGCAAAAGCCATGAATGCTATCTTGTGCGAACTGTCAGAATCAAAGTCTGTCAAAGTAATGCATTGCAAATTAGCCAAAGAAATTTGGGACAAACTTAAAAACATACATGAAGACGATGACAAGGTCAAGAAGGCTAAGCTCCAAATTCATAGTAGACAGTTCGAGAGTCTGAAGATGAAAGACAAAGAAAATGTTGCAACCTATATCCTCCATGTGGATGAAATTGTCAACACCATCATAGGACTTGGTGAAACAGTTGCAGAACCAATGATTGTGCAAAAGGTGATGAGGTCACTCACCTTAATATTTGATGCCAAAATTTACACCATTGAGGAAATAAAGAATCCAGATAAATTAACAATGGATGAATTCCATGGGATGCTCATTGCATATAAAATGAGGATTGAAAAGGAAAAACCATCATGTAACGTCCCCGACCACCAATAGGCCGGGAAACACCACTTCTTGGACGTTTCACTTAGCTCTGATACCATTTTTTGAATTTATATGCACACATATCTAACACAAATAACAATTACAACATTCTATTCATGCCATTTATTCATGCATAAATAATCATTAAAACATACTGACAATATATTCTAACCATACACAGATCAATGCAGAAATAACAGTAAGCCTACACACACAACATAGCTGATATATCCAGGCATTACTCCTCAAATTATAACACATGTACAATTACACAACATATAACTAACAAATATTTGGCACTTATCTTTCAATAGATGACCACCAAACTGCATGCAGACCTTCCACAAACCTCCCAGCCTTAGACCATGCTTCTCATCATGCTCAGCAGTGGGTCACCCCCAAGCTGGGACTAAAATCCACTGGGCAAGGGATTCCTAGGCTTGGCAATGGCAACAAGAAAGTCACATAGGTCAACAGGAAGGATTATCTCCCAGGTCCAGCTCACACTAACAACCTACAACCTCTTATTCCCCACATGCATGTCCCACCCCAGGAAGTGTGCCCCTTCTCTGCTCCACAATCCTTCAGCTGCCCCACTTCCCTTCCAGGGCTTAAGCAACAAGCCGGGCAATAATTCTCCGAGCACTATAGCTGCAGTTGGGCTCCCTCTGGGAAATCACTTCCCCAACAATATCTCTCACCTGGAGAGAGTTTCTTGCAGGCTTGACAACTTGCTTCTTCAGTCCATGAGCTTGACAACCCACCTCTTCAAACCACAGACCCGACAACCTACTTCTTCAGTCCAACTTCTAAGTCAATTCCCAAAAAGGTGATGTCAACAACAAAGCCCAGTAAGAGCAGACGATGACAGCAAGCCACACTTAGTCAAGGAACTATGTGGGCTGCAACAACCAACATTTATGACACAACATGACTCAAACATTTATAGGGTGCGTGCTTGTATAGAGGTCGATGATGGAGATGATGGTGGCTCAGTATGTGAGTCAATGGTGAATCGAGTAGGGTGAAAAAATTCCAGAGAATCGTTAGGGTTGTGAGAATGGCGAGGAGGACAAAACCCCAATGAGCTGGATTTCCCCGCTATAAACCGCATGTTCCCAGGTTGACACATGTCTTCCTGAAGCTGCATGAGTTCCACTTATCACGTGTTCCCTTTCCAGGAACTTAGGACAACACCGATCATGTCCATCTTAGCCTTAAGGAAATAATAATAAAATATTATTCCCTTAGAGGTAAGCCCTCTAGCTAAGCCCCTAGGCCTAGACACTTAGCCCCCTCCCTTACCCTACCTAGTGGAGCTTAGTCCCCCAAAAATATTTCTTCATGGCCGGTCTACACGCAACAATATGATTTTATTAATGATATGTGTATTTACATATACAAAATCGGGCTCATGACCTTACACATCTAGGCTCTCTGGCCTAATAAAGATGTAAGTCTTTAGCTTATAAACACTTGGCTCACCAGCCTATAAACATAATTACAATTCAGCAGGGGCTCGACCTTGGGGTGTTACAATCCCCTCCCCTTATTTTTGCACTGTCCTCAATGCAACTTACTTACAAAACAACAAGATTTCCAAAATCTTCAAAAAGATGCAGGTACTTTTCCTGCATAGCATCTTCAAGCTCTCATGTTGCATCCTCAGGACCGTACCAGGTTCATTGAACTTTTACAAGCCCTATGGCTTGATTCCAGAGCTTCTTGCTTTTTCGATCTAGTATACGCACCAGATGCACCTGAAAAGCGCTTTCCTGCTCCACCTGAATCACATTCTAATCAATAACATGATTAACATCAGGTACATATTTCTTAAGCAATGACACATGAAATACATTATGTATAGACATGCATGCAGGCAATGCAAGCCTATATGCTACTGGACCAATCCTCTCTAGGATTTGAAATGACCCACAATAACGAGCTACCAACTTTGAACAATTTCCCAACTTCAGGGAACTTCTGTTAGCCTTCACTCTCAGGAATACATGATCCCCTACTTTAAATTCCCTGTGATTTATGTTCTTATCAGCATAACTTTTCTGCCTATCTTGGAAAACCTTCAAATTCTGCTTAATCTTCAACATTTGTTCTTCCATTTCCTTGAGCAACTCTAGCCCAACCACTACCCTATCAGCTAGGTTGTCCCAACTTACTGGGGTGTTGCACTTTCTACCATAAAGTGCTTCAAATGGGCTCATCTTCAGGGATGCTTGATACCCATTGTTGTAGGAAAATTCTACCAAGTGTAGATAATATTCCCATTTAGATGGTTTTTCCATCACATACATTCTTAGCATATCTTCTATCAATTGGTTCACCCTCTCTATCTTCCCATCAGACTCAGGATGATAAGCAGTGTTGAAGTTCAGATTCGTTCTAAACCCTTTGAATAACCCCTTCCATAACTTTGATGTAAACTTCGGGTCTCTGTCAGAAACAATTTTCTTGGGTACGCCATGCAAGCGTGATACTTCCTTCATATAAATATCAACAACATTATTTTCTTTATGAGTAGTCTTCATAGGAATGAAATGGGCATCTTTAGTAAGCTTGTCCACCACTACCATGATTGCATCATGTTGCTTGCTCGTTTTGGGAAATCCCGTGATGAAATCCATTGTTACCACTTTCCATTTCCACTCAGGAATGGGTAATGGTTGTAGTAACCCAACTGGGTGTCTATGCTCAGCCTTGACCCTTTGAAATTCCAAGCATTTTTCAATAAAATCAGCGATCTCCCTCTTCATGCCTGGCCAATAATATTGGCTTTTGATTGCTGGAATTGTTTTCTGATATCCTGGGTGTCCTGCATAAGGTACATTGTGCATTTATTTTAAAATCACACTCCTCAATTCAGAAGAGTTGGTTACATAAACTATGTTTCTGTACGGGAGGATTCCATCAATTCCCAATTCATAATCCGCAACCTTCTGCTGCATTTTACCTTGCTGCAATTTTGTTACTAATTCCATGTACTGCAAATCTGATTTTGCAACCTCTACAAATCTGTCTTTCAAATCTGATTGGTACATGCTAATGGTTGTAGCATGCAACTCATGCACTCTTCTGATGAGTGCATCAACCACTTTGTTCTCTTTCCCCTTGATATTCTTTATATAAAAGTCATATTCACTGAGAAACTCTAACCATCTTCTTTGCCTGGAATTTAGAGTTGGTTGATCAAAAAAATACTTCAAACCATTATGGTCTGTCCTCAGCTCAAACCTCTTTCCCATGAGGTAGTGACTCCACTTCTTCAAGGTGTGCACTATGGATGCCAACTCCAAATCATGAGTGGCATAAATCCTTTCATGCTCCTTCAACTTCCCTGATTCATAACATACAACAAACCCATTTTGACTGAGGACTCCACCCAGTCCTTCTTTACATGCATATGTGCATACAATGAAGTCTTCATTTGGATCTGCAATCCTCAGAATTGGATCACTGGTTAACAATTGCTTCAATTGCTAGAAGCATCTTTCACATTCTTCTATCCATTGAAATTTCTTCCCCTTTCTTTGCAAGGAAGTGATGGGGTGAGCTATTCTTGAAAACCCTGCAATGAACCTTTTGTAATATCTAGCTAGACCCATGAAGGATATGACTTTTATCACATTCTTTGGCGCTGACCATTCTCTAATGGATTGTATCTTTTCAGGGTCCACTGCCATCCCATCCTTAGATATGATATGCCCCAAATAGTGAATTTTATTTGGATAAAATGAGCACTTTCTCAATTGGCATACAACTGATGTTCTCTTAGCACTTGCAACACCATCCTCAAATGATTCTCATGCTCTTCTTCTGACTTGGAATATACAAGAATGTCATCCAGAAAAACAATGACAAACTTGTCTAAATATTTCTGGAAAACACCATTCATTAAGAACATGAAAACAACTGGTGCATTTGACAACCCAAATGGCACCATTGTGAACTCATAATGACCATACCTTGTCCTGAAGGCGGTTTGCTGATATATTCCTCTTGAATCCTTACCTGATGGTATCATGACCTGAGATATATCTTGGAAAATATATTTGCATCCTTCAATTGATCAAAGAGATCATTAATCCTTGGTAGAGGATACTTGTTCTTTATAGTTACTCTGTTCAACTATTTGAATTCGATGCACAATCTCAATGTCCCATCTTTATTCTTCATGAACAAGACTGGGGCACCCCAAGGTGAAACACTTGGGTGTATATGCCCCTTCTTCAGAAGTTCTTCAAGCTGCATTTGCAATTCCTTCAGCTCTGGTGTACTCACTCTGTATGGATTCTTTGATACTGGAGCTGCTCCAGGCATCAAATTAATAGAGAAATCAATATCTCTCTTTGGAGGTAGTCCTGGTAACTCCTTGAACACATCTTCAAAATCTTCCAGGACTGCATGATCCTCCAGATTTTGCACCTTATCCTTTGATGCTTCTTCCACATGGGCTACAAATATTTGACAACCCTTCCTATAACACTACTTCAACTACATTGCTGAGATTTCCCGGACAGTAACTTCCCTGGGAATTCCTTGAATTGTTCTCTCATTTCCTTCCTCATCTAGGAAAGTGAATGCCTTGTTACAAAAGTCTAAGATGGCATGGTGTTGGTCTAACCAATCCATACCAATTAGGCAGTCATAATATCCTAAAGGAAAGATGTTCAAATATTCCCTTGTGCTCAGTCCATTCATGTCCATAAGACATGACTTAACCATCTCATTGAATTTTTTTTTGGCTCCAGTAGCCAGCTGCACCAACCAATATTTTCCATGCTTGTTTCTTGGCAATTGCAAAATTTCCACCATCTTAGGATCTATATAACTATGACCAGCTCCTAAATCAATTAAAATAGTAATGGTTTGGTTGTTGATCATACCTTCAACTTCAATCATGTGTGATTGATATTCTGCTTGCTTGTTGTCCAAGACTGCATATATCCTTGGTACATTTATGCCCATATCCCCCACTGTTTCATCTCATTGAACATTGTGAAAAAATCTCTCTTTGTCACTTTTGTGAGGACAATATCTATACTTGTGGTCTCCTTTACATCCCCAAAATTGAATGGGTGCCTTCCTTGACCCTTTCCCTCCTACCTCAACCATTCTATGCTCTCTAAAAGATGGTTGTCCTTGAGGACTATTTCTGAAAAATGGAGGCTTGTTTCCCTTCTGCCTCTGTTCCTTCTTGAATTTCTTCTTGTCCTCCCAAGCCTTATGGAAAGTAGGCTTTTCTTGTTTGCTGATCATATAAGCATTTTTCTCTCCTTATCTTTTCTTCCAGAGTCTTGGGGTCATCATATTGGATTTTATCACTGATGAAAGATGGCAGCCCAC
Source organism: Picea engelmannii (assembly GCA_009831015.1). Classification (NCBI taxonomy): domain Eukaryota; kingdom Viridiplantae; phylum Streptophyta; class Pinopsida; order Pinales; family Pinaceae; genus Picea; species Picea engelmannii. Next base: position 8,462 of record WSFP011488481.1, read on the forward strand.
TCAGGTACCTCTGAATATTCACTGTCTCATCCTTGATGAAGGAGACATACTTCAACAACTCTAAGAGTCTCCTTTCATATTCATCAATGGACATACTTCCCAGCTTGAGTTCAAATAACTCTTTCATTTTCTTATCATAGTACCTCTTAGTCAAGTATTTATTTTCAAAATACTTCTTGATTTCCCTCCAAGTAACATATTTCTCTTTAATGTGTTTCACATGCATAAGCTGATCCCACCACATGGATGCCTTACCTTTGAGTTGATAGATGACAATTATTCCCTCTGCATGAGAAGAATAATTATGCAATTGAAAATACTTTCGCATGCCCAACAACCATGTCTCTGCATCTTCATCCTTCTTGTGCTCCCCATCAAACGTAGGAGGTTTGATTTTGTTCATTTTCCCTCATAGATCATCCTCCCCAGACCTCTTATGCTTCCTAACAGGGGATAGACTTGAGTTGTTGTGTACTCTCTTGTTGGAATGCCTCGAGGAGTGTTGGTGATGTGTGCTATCACTTTTTGTTCTTCTGTGACTTCCTGATTTGCTTGAGCCACTCTCCTTATCCAATTTATTTTCTATTATTTCCAGGGTCTGCATCAACTTTATGTTGAATTCTCCTTATTGCTCCTTGGCTTTCATGAGATTTTTGTTATATGCTCGGTGAGTTTGGACATCATTCTGCAACTTTTCAACGATTTTTATCATGTTTCCTTCTTTATCTATCTCTTCTCCATGCCCATTGGAGTTCAATCCTTCAACTCCTAAATGGACATCCATTCCTCTAACTTCATTTTCCAAACTGTAAGCACATTGTGCCTTCCCCATTTCTCTATACTATGCGACAATTCGATTCGGTTTTGACAATATTTAACTCTGAAAAATGTGCAGTCAACCAAATTTTTTTGTCATGCTAATAAACATTAATTTTTTTTTCTAGAATAAACCAATCCGATTCAATAAAATCAATATCAGTTTCCATTTTTTGTGGGTCTTGGTTGGTCAAGAACCCCTCGGGATTCTATCTCTAAGACTCGCTCTGTTCTACAACAAATTTCGGGCACTAGCCCCTTTTTTTTCTTCATCCCTTGGTTCGCATGGGACCATGACTATGACCCAACACTTATGATTTGGGCGCTTATCCGGAGCCTTGAAACTTTGGGCTTCGGGCTTCGGAGGTTTCCCTTTTTCCGCGCATCCCAACATCACAGAACAACGAACTGTAGAATGTGAGAAAAACGATGGGTCTATGGTCCACATTCCTTCATGCACCATTTCTTCTGGAGTGTCAAGTCTCTGGACTTCACTATCTGGCGCCACGCGTCCACTGGGGCCCACGATTTTTGTGCTCAAACTAATAAATGTCGAAAATGTCACATCAACTTTAGTAATTTTAAAATTGCGGGGACATGGGTTGGCGGTTTTGGAGTAACCCACTGATTGTTCCACAATTGTCCCCATGTTGACACGTACCCCTTCTGGGAAACCGTGGTTTGTATTGCGGGACTGCCTTGTAGAATTATCTTCCGCGCAAATTCGATCTCTGCAATGCCGCCCGACCATCGATCTTGATAGATCGTGACCAAAGTTAATGCAGGCCTGGTCCAACTATCTTCTTCGCCAAGTTTGACTACCTTATGCCACCTCCAAGAGTGCCACATGGCAGGACACACAAAGCCAACACGTGGTCCAATCATGCGGGTGATATATGTCACATTCTAACTACATTTATATATTACAAAGGTTCTTAACTCACTGACATGTGGCACACATACCATGTGTCCACGCCAACCCTAGTGACGTGACGTCAGCAGGCCACGTCACTTCAGGACTTCGAGCTTCGGGAGATTTCACCTTAGCATACCCTGTTTCTCCAGAACGCTGAATTCTCGAACAAGCCGATCTTCTGACACACATCTCCTTCGATGAACAGTCTAGATTGTCTTCGGACTTCAGGAATTTGGAGGTTTGGGCTTTGGAACTTCGGGAGTTTCCACTCTATTCACACCTTGTTTCTCCCGAACGTTGTATTCTCGAATAAGCTAACTTGTCGACACGTGTTCCTTTCTTGGATCAACGGAAATGAATTGCACAAAGTTCACTCTATCTTCTCTACAGGTGTCTGAGAGATGTGACCTCGTCTTAACCTTTGGGCGCTTATCTCACTTTTCAAGATCGACAATCGTGTTTTAAAGAGCCATGAAGATCAACGACCAAGATTCATTGCGGAAACTCAACTTACTCACGCTTTAATTTCCTTCCCGATCTCCGCAATGCGAAGATGCTTGTCGGTGGTGGAATCAATATCCACCGGAGAAGCCATAAGGATGGATAAATCACATTTTAGAGGTAAAATGATTAATTAATTAATTAATTAAGTGATTTAAGCAAGGAATAATAAAATAAAGTAAAAGTCACTTGGAGGGAAAAGGTCAACAACGAATTAGTGTTTCAACAGTGAATTAGGGTTTTGGAAAGCTATAAGAGAAGAGTCAATGACCTAATTCATTATTATGTAGATTATGACTTGTCATTGAGGAGAAGAGGCGCATCTCAGGAGAGATAGTTCAGTGGATTCTAGGAGGAAGACACCAGTTGGTTGATTTCGGTGTTGAGAGACACACCCTAGTCACCGGGAAGATCATTCAGGTCTTCCATCATTCTTCAACAGTAGTTACACAGTGTTCAGCAGCAAGGGCGCATTCATCCAGAGTGAGGGTGCAACTTCTGAGAGGGTTTTTGGTCGACTTATCCCATCTAGGGAGAATTCCGAGATTTCCCTTCGACCCATTTGAGAGGAGGGCAAGGTGCATCTTTTGCCTGGTTCCTCATCAGATTCTGATGGATGAATCAACTGGGACGCATTTCCAGACTTGGACGTGCGACACTTTTGGCGAGCACATTTGGGGTTATAGAGAGAGCATCAGACCAGATTCAGGGAAACCCTTCCGACCCATTTCCCAGTAGACCAAGGTGGTCGTTTTGAGACATATCTCGTCTGATTCCAACGGTGGAATCACTAGGACACATTTTTCCAGAAGAAGAGGGGCGCATTCCCCCAAGGGTATCCATCCGGGGTCCAGATTCATCAGCAGAGGGGTCCGACAGATACCGGTATTGAGGACTAAAGCAGGGTGCATCATTTGGGACAGTTTTCAGGCCATTCCGAGAAGTACAGATTCCAGGGTGAACTTTCCAAACTTCCAGCAGTTATTGTTAGAGCTGCCATAGTCACAGCGCATCCATTGATTCCGCAGTGCTCCCATATTTCGGGTATTATCTTTTAGTTGCTTGTTTGTATTCTAGCTAAGATCCTTTGTCTGTTGATCTAGTCTAGTATTGTCAGTTTATTCAACCGAATTCGACCATTTTGTAATCCACAAAGATATCATAATAAAAACTTTGCAGTCCTTTGTCGTGTTTATTATTTGTATGATCATTTATATGCTATAAACCTTTGATCCTACACACACATTAGCAGTGTTTCCTAGACTAGCCAAGTCAGGAACATTACAACTATCTCCGCAGAAGCTCTCCTTTCTTCTGGTTGTCATGCTTAATGAAGTCGGTGGATTAATGTACAATCACTTTTCAAATGTTATTACCAAAATTAACCCTTGTATCGTAATATACTTCAAACTCTTGTCTCAAAGGACTGTTAATACAAATTAAATTTTGAATTTATGAAGAGCTGTCTAAATAAGGCCGTCATTAATAACGACCTTTTGATACTTAATCATTTCTTATTTCCGTGAGATTTGCATTAAATATTCATTGGGGAGAGTGACAAGATGGGAGCTGGATTACCGTGGGGTGGCAGAGAGTATGTGTAGAAATCATGAAATAAGCACGAACCCGCGGTAAGATTTTAAGAAACGACTAAGTATGAAGAATCGGTCAAAACAACGGGATCGGGGATATGGAGTGATAAATGAGAGAGAATTGTTGTGGCGATGTGGGTTCGTGGGTATGAAAGGTATGGCAGAGAGAAAGCATTACATCTCGCGGGGCACGACAAATTTCAAGAAATTAAACTAAGTATGGGGAATCGGTCGGATGGAGAGGTCGCGGTTACAACCAAGTGAATCAGGACAATGACTTAGACCCGCGGTTAAAGAGATTTTATAAAAGATTCTAAGTACTGATGCGAAATGAAGGTACATTTTGGAGATTGCAGAAGTTTGAACTAAAGAAAAGATGTATCGTGAACCCGCGACATTTCAAAATTTTTCTAAGTATAGAAATATATAAGAGAGGACTTATGAAGGACTTAACACACTTAAGGATCAACAACTCTATCTAGCTAGCTAGGTAATTCGTTGACATCTAGCTATTTGATTATTTTTCTTGACTATTGATTGTTTGTTATTGTGCAAATCATATCATGAGTCATGATGTGATTTGTTTCACTTTTGGGATACATTGTGGAAAAATACTATATTTTTAAGAGTGTGATGAATCTTATTGAAAGCTTTGCTTTGATATAGTGATGATTATATTTTTTAATGTCAAAGAAGTAGTGGAGTTCAGCCAAATTTTCTTGAGGAAGTGCAATATCATTAATCGGATGTCTACAGGTGCATTAACTTAGGGTATCACTAATCAAATTGAAAATTGGTGGTGGATTGAGATAGGGGTTCATGGCCAAAAGATGAGAATTGGATCTATAACTTCTCTCATAGATCATAGCAGGTGAATGGAATCTTGTGAGTGGACTAATTCTTGGATCTATTCTCTTGCTTTATTCATGGGAATGAATTGTTTTCGAACATAAGAGGAAAACATCAAGAATGTTTATCCACGATGGAAGCAAGGTGAAGATCTTATATTGTGAACAAAAATCTCCATTTCTATTGACTATACAAAATTCAAAGTAAGGTGCAAAACTAGCCTCAACTTACATTACGTATGTTAACATCATTAAATCCAAAACACTTCCCCCAATTCCTCCACGGATCTACACCATTATGTACAAGCAACAATAAGATCCAATGTTCTGACTATGATATCCTCAAACATATCATCTAGTCAAATAGCTTTGCCTATAGAACCATTAAAACCTTATTTTCTTCTTACCTTGATTAGGTTCCATTAGGAAGTCATTTGCTTTGAATCATAAAGTGGAGTAGAATTTCCACTTTAGAGGAAAAAATATATGAACTACAAATCAACATCACTGCATTATTGTGGAGAAATTTGGGTGGTGTTAAAATAAATCATACATTTTCTTAGATTTTAGCAGTCAAATTATTTTAGATGATGAAACTGTTGGTATCACCTTTTTAGATTTTAACAATCAAATTTCAGATGAAACTGCTCGTATCACCTTCTTAGATTTTAGCAATCAAATTTCAAATAAAACTGCCCGGATGTTGAATATTAAAGAATCAGATCTCTCAAATCTCTCAGTATGACAATGGAAAGTTATTAAGACTTTTTGTTTTTATTTCATTCTGATCATATTCGACATAAGGACGACGATGGTTGGGGCAATTGACATGGCCATAGCAGTCAGAACTATGCATTTCTTCACTTGGTTCTTGCCAGGTTGAATTTGACAGCTTGCCAATGCGATAGCAGGAGGAATGGTGATTCTGGATAAGTCAGTAACCTCGGCAAGAGCAGCGAATGTAGATGTTGCTCGCAAGGGAATCTCTCGAGCTAATTGGTATCCTTTTTGACAGAAATTCGGAGTCTGTTAACGCTATGGCACTGATTTATATTTGATTATAGTGATTATCAGGTCACTATAATACACAACTTCCCCACCAGAGCAGTGCCACCATGGTTCACATGTGTCTTGGTCTAAAGTAAGTGGTCCATGTTTTGTAGAGGTGAGACATGTTAAATGTTTTTAAAGAGTAGAGATTGGTTGTAATGGTCATGTCTAAATAAATATGTTTGTAAAAGGAGCATACCAATGAAAGTTAGGAGATTAATTGGTATATTTTATAAGTCTAATAAATCAAAGTTGGTATATTTGAAATTTTATTTTTACATCACTAAATTTATATATAAACATTTTAAATAAAAATAAAAATATTATTATTATTTCTTTTACTATTTAATAATTTCAATTTAGTTATTAAAATATTTAAAAAAAAATAATGAAATAATTTAGTTATTAAAAAAATTTTAAAAAATTAATAAATAGAAAATGTTAAATATGCCTTACAAGTTATTTAATTGAAGTCTCACACATTTTAAATTTCCACTTGTTTTGATGATTTTTTTTTGTGTTGGCTAAAAGTTTTACTTTTTGGTTTTTTTGGTAGGAATTTTAAATCTGGACAAAATAGTTATTTTCTATTGTTTAAATTGCATTTCTGAATGCATAAATGGATTCAGCATGCTGAAAAACTAGTCAGTCACTCATATTATACAAACTTAGCCACTCAACTCTGCAGATCCAGCCACTCCTATTATACAAACTTAACCACTCAACTCTGCAAATCCAACCATTCTTCAAAAAACATAAAAAAAAACAAATCACCATAAAGATAAAGCATTTACACTACTCTTTTCTTTTTTTAATCCACTAGTAGGATCATCTTCACCAAAATTTATTGAAATAAAATTCCCATTACATGAGTAGAATTCTGACCATTACATGAGTAGAATTCTGACTTACAGTGCAATTCAAACCAAGTTTAACAGAAAACACAAAACAGTTTAAATGATTTAAATGTTGTTTATCCCAGCTTTG
>WSFP011488484.1:0-15170 GCA_009831015.1 Picea engelmannii
AGGGTTGTCACGGGTTATGAGGTGTATCATTGTGTAAGTTTTGAGGGTTATATCTTGGTAATGTTATGGGTCATATTGGTGGCATGGCTTGGTGATATTTTGGAGATTATGGTTTATGCTTGATGCACAACTTGAGAGTTTTGGTACTTGTTTAGTACATTGTTTCTGGCATATCTTGTGGTACATGTGTGAAGCATGTCATATGGTACATGTTTGAGGCAGTTTAGTTGAGTTGTATTGTTGAAGATATTGGTACAATTTGAGGCTACATAACAGTGAGGGTTTGATACATGGTTGATGTGATAGTTCTTGTTTCATGGATGGTATGGCACATGCTTAAGGTATATCTTGGAGGGCCCTTTTGGTTTATGGTTGCATATGGTTGAGGTTCATGCTTTGGTGTTATTCTTGAGTCATCTCATTGATACATTGTATATGGTTGTAATGGTTCATCGTTAGAGGCACCTCTTTGTGATATTGGAATTTACTTGAGGCATATACTAGGTATATGATCTTGGTCGATTATGATGCATGCTTGAGGTTTTGGTTTATACATTGATGCATATGTTGGTACGCAGTTGATGGTTGATGTACATGGTTGATGGTTTAGGTACATGGTACATGTGTTGGTGCATGGTTGATGCACTTGTTGTTGTACAGGTGTTGGTGCATGGTTGATGCACATGTTGTCCTACAGGTTGTGGTACACGGTTTATGCTTGGTAGGGTACAAGTTGATGGTTTGGTACATGCTTGTTTGATGCATGTGTTGGTGATTTTGGACATCTATTTGAGAGGTGTCCTTGGTATACAATCCATTTGAGAGGATCTAGTTGAGTATCAGTGACAGTGATAGGTTGGACAAGTTGGTTAGTGATAGGTTGATGTGACAGGTTGACAGTGACAGTGGCAATGATAGTTATAGTGATAGTGGTAGTGATTATGGTAGTGATAGTTGGTCTACACTTATATTTTAGGGAGGCAAGACGGGGCAAGGAAAGGGAGTTGTAACCTCCTTCCGTTTGGTGTTAGAGAACACAGGGAGTTGGAGCTTCCTTCAAGTTGGAGCCTTGGAATCAGGGAGTTGTAGCCTCCTTTTGGTTGGAGCCAAAGAATTCAGGGAGTTGTAGATTCCTTCAATTTGGAGCCTATAAATAGGGGGTCGTAGCCTCCTTCCAGTTGGTGTTGAGGAATTGGGAAGTTGGTGCTTCCAATGAATGTATTATTTTATATATAAGAAATCATTCTGTGGTTTTCTCCCATTTGGGTTTCCATGTAAATATCATTCCCTTTTTATTGTAGAAATTTTGGAATTCATTAGAAGTAAATTACCCTCCATTATCCATCTATAATGTGCCAATATTTTCTTTAGCTTCGTTTTCAACCAGACATTGAAAAACCTTGACCCTTTCAAAGGTTTTTGACTTTGCCTTTAAAAAATAAACCCGATTCATTCTACTATAATCATTAATGAATAGTATAAAATATTTACAACCACCTAGAGAAGTTTCTAAGGTTCCACAAAGATCACTATGGACAAGTTGCAAACATTTGTTTGTGCTCCATGAACCTATTATAAATGTCTCTCTATTTTGTTTTCCGTAAATGCAAGCTTCACATCTTGCATTTTCCTTCCAAAAAGTGGGAATTCTTCGAACCATTCTTTGTTTTTGAAGTTGAGAGAGACTTTCAAAATTCAAATGTCTATATCGAACATGCCATAACCTTATTTTTGAAGTTGGTGAATCCACGGCTCCCGAAAAATCTTGCTTCTGAGGAATGACTTTTCCTTTCATCTTAAGAAGCTTTCCATCTTCATATCTTGTCATTACATTATTCAAATTCTGTTTGGTGGAGTTGATTTTCACCCACCCATATTCCATAATGATTTGATGTCCTAATTGGTGAATCATTACCAAGGAAAACAAATTAATCTTGAATGTTGGTACATACCAAACATTTGAGATCATTTTCTCTCCAATTCTAGGAAGAGAAACTTTCACTGAAGTTTTTCCCAAAAGGTGTGGGTGTCATATCGTCAACCAAAAATATTGAATTGAGTTGACATTCTGGAAATTTCCCAAATAATTCACGTCGGAAAGTCATATGTTGAGTATCTCCAGTATCTAAAATCCAAGCATCTTCATAGTCACTTTTAAGAGAATAAAGGGAAAATTTTAAGGTTGTTGATTCTAAATTATGAAGTGCAGTAAAGAAATATTATGAAACATCCACATCTTGATCATTAGCATATTGTGTTGATGTTGATCATTGCTTAAAATTTGGTATTTTCTCAATTGGTGTGTGACAATACTCATCATAATGACCAATTTTGTTGCATTGTCTGTATACAACCTGACTGGAATCTTTCCCTCTACCATATTGATTATTGCGATTTTGAGGTCGTTCTGATTAACTTCTCCTAAAGTTGTTTGATCCTCATTGAAAATTTGTATTTCCTTTTCCTTGACTGCTTCCTCTTCCTTGATCATTGACTCTTCCTCTTCCTCGACTTCTTCCTCTTCCTTGTACTTTATTCTGTAAGAAATACATCTTCATCGATTGGTTTCTTCTTCCCAAACGTTGTATCATGCTGAGATAACAATTCACTCAATTAATCAAATGTGACCTTATCTAACTTTCTCATCAACTGCAAAGTTTCCAAAAAAATATTATAAGAGGATGGAAACCCCGCAATCAAGATCGTTGTCATCAAACTTTCATCTACATTAGTAAATCCGACCTTAGATATATCTTGTTTGATGTTCTTTAGTCTAGAAATGCACTCAAGTACGTATCCACCTTCGGTCACTTGTTGTTGAAGCAGTTTCAATTGAATTTCAACCCTTTTTTATTCGGGTTGAGTGTCAAACAAAACCTTAAATGTTTTCCATGCAGACTATGCATCAAAGGCATTTTCAATGTGAACATACATTTCTTCATTTACAGATGACTTAGTTAATGTTAATGCCTTTTCATCTTTTAGCTCCCATTTAGCTAGTGATGTTGTGTCAATAGGTTTAGTTGGTTTTACATAGTGGGTTGTATCATGTGAGAGATAGAAATAGAGGTTCTTATAAAGCCTCAAAAAATGATTATGTGAGCAACAAAAACATAATTTCTCATGGGTTTGCTAACATAAACTGCACTTTATTTGCTCATCTACTTGATTACAACACTGAATTTTATAAGTGCAATAACTACAGGCACATAGCACGTGACTATAGAAGAAGCATAAGAAAGTCTCCTAAACAAAACAGGGAAGAATATGTTCTTACCAATTATAGAGAAGAATACACCGGGGTGTGAAAAAAGAAGAAAAAAGAACTTAAGAAGGAAGAATGTGGACTTGCACTTTATGCTAAAAATAAAGATAACCAATGGTACATTGATAGTGGATGTTCAAAACACATTATAGGGGACCAAACCAAGTTTCTCACCTTGAAGGAAGAAAAAGGAGGCAGTTTTACTTTTGGAGATAATGCTTCTGAAAGGATAGTTAGAAAAGGTATTGTTCGTCCTACTAATGGAAAGACAAAGACACAGAATGTATTGTATGTTGAAGGGTTAAATAATAATATTCTAAGTGTCATTCAAATGTGTGATCAAGGTTACAACCTGATCCATGATATTTTATTCGATGACTATAACATGAATTGCATTAAAGAGCATGAACAAAGCATATGTGCAACATACATGATGAAAGCATACACACGAAGAAATAACAAGAAGAAACAAATTGCACCATACTTGATAATAGAGTTTGTCCCAAACATGGACAATGTCTCCAAGCCCACTTCTCAGTGGAGAGGCCTTTATAATATCTCAGCGAAACTGGAAAAAATATATGGAAATACCTCAATTTTGGTGATGCACCGAAATTCATTGCTCTGATCCAAATTCTAACTGCATCAGTGGACTCGTGTCGAGAAATCATGCAAAAATGTCTATAATTTCGTCAAATTTTGTCACTTCCAGGCCCCTCCTAGGCTCCCTATCTCAAAATACATGCCACAACAGTCTGGACTCTTTGCAGGCTACATGGAAATTTGTATCAAGTACGAACCTTGAGGATCCTCCCCCCTCTAGCGAACAGAAAGTATCGGTTTAAATATAATTTGTTGGTGGAGTTTACCAAGTTCCAGGCTTGGCACATTGGTAACTACTTGTGTAAATTTTGGCAGAGGTCCCAGGGTCAAACCTGCAAGTCTCCTCATTGGGCATACAGCTACAATGTTTTAACATATAGTATAAACGATATGCCATATTTAATCCTTCGTTTAACTTCCCACTATATATATAATGCCACTTATTTTGGGGTCTAGTCGGTTCAGCCACTGGATTTGGCGTCGGTCGGTCAGCCCCTCATGTTTCCATATGAAACTATCAATTTTTTGTTGGCCATCAACCGGTCCAACATCGACTGGTCTGGTGGCCCATTTAATTTTGATTTTTTTGAATCCTAGCCCTCATTAGGCATCGTAGGGGTGCCCCGTGGCATCCCATGATTGTGCCATGTGACAACCCTTCATTGGCGGGCCAACACCAACTCAGCATCCTCATGGAAGTCTAATCAGCACCATGTCCTCGACCTTCTCAATGTCCAGTCAACTAACACATCACCTTTCATGTCACTGTCATATTTCCATGTGGCATTTGTACGGTGCCACGTGGCACCTTTTTATGGGCCCAAGTGGCCCCCAAAAATTCCAAATCCACATGAAATGTGGCATCCTCGTGTGCTACCACATCTTCATGTTGATGTCATGCGGTCATCATGCCAACGTTAGCAGTACAAATTGTCATGTTTGGCTTTGACCCAGTTTGACTGAACTTTGATTGGCCATAACTTTTGCATGCGATGTCAAATTGAGTTTTCGTTTGCGCCATTGGAAATATGTCGGTGAGCTCTTCGACTTGGTGTCATTTTCTCTGAAATTTGAGGAATTCAAATTTTTATCCTTTTGGATACTCCTGGATCACAACCTCACATTTCATTCTAAAGGGTGTGAGATAAGGAAAGCAGCTTCACGAAGATTAGTGGAAAATGTAAACAGAACCTCAAGTGATGTGTACATACGCGATGAAGTAAAAGGAGAAAAATGTTGTATGGGAGTGATATCTCTCTCATCTCATTAGTAAAGGGAAGCACAAGCTTAGGGGGAACATCCCTTTTCCATTGATGTCAAAGGGGGAGAATTTGCAGACAGAGGAATAATTGCAGACAAGGGGAGTATCATAATTGACTAAGGGTCACTATTAATGACAAAGGGGGGGATTGTTGGAAATATTGTTTTCATTGATGTCAAAGACAAGGGGACATTACAGATATCCAAGATAAAATTTGCAAGATGGATATCGTTGGAAATATTGTTTTTGGATTTTTTATGCTCAGTTTGGATACCCTATATTTGAAGGATTTTTTACACTAGATATCTATCTCAAATGATAGCATAGGTTGTATGGTTGGAAAGCTTATTCCAAGAAATTTCCAACAATATATGGCATTCCCTCTAACTCCATAGGAATGAGGAGATGTGAATTTTTTTGTGAGACAATCCAATAAGAAAATTCAAGTCGGCTTAGCCAATTTTTATAGGTTGACCCTAAAAGTGAGGACAGAAATACTATAAATACAAGATAGATGTGTGAATTTTTAGAGTATCCAAGCAATATATCAATTTTGAGGTGCGCTAGAGGAGCTAGGGTGGATTTTTTGGATATAAAGGTGCGCAATAGAAGTTTGAGATATTTTCGTGGGGTTTTCTTGTTCTTAAGGTGTGCTATAAAGGATTGAAGGTTTATGATGTCGTAAAGTGTGTTATTTTGAGGTTGCGATGTTGCAATTTGGGATTATATTATGGGAATGGTGCTATGAGGTTTGCTAGGGAATGAAGGCTAAGTGTGACTAGGGTTTGAATCTATGTTTGAAGTATGAAGCATCGAGGTGATGTCAGAGGTACTCTATGTATGAAGATCTTGAATTGGTGTCCATATAGGTCTTATTGAGTTCATTCTCAGCTGAGGATATTGGTGTCTCTAGTAGGTTGGTTCCTACATGTAAGGTACCATATCTATTATAATAGCCGAAAACAAAAATATTACAAAGAATAACAGCGGAACAACACAATATATGAAACCACGGCACCAAAATAATACCTTTATTGATAGGAAACAATGTTCACTTGCCTCTTCGAGGGGGAAACCTCCAGCAGAGCAGCGCTCTATTACAATAATTCTCAAGACAAAACTTTTCATACCCTCTACTCCTATTTATACTAAATCTATCTGTCGAAAAGAACAATCTAGAGGAATATCCTTCTAGAAGTGGAAGCTTCTATTAGGTCTTCTTACATTTGACTTATTCTTACTTATTACTATGCCTTATTAATATCGACCTTTATTACATGGAAACATATTATTCTAACTACGTGAGGGGTTAGGGAGGTTAGGTCCCTAACATGCCCTGCCCCTTGAAGAACAACCTTGTCCTCAAGGCTTGAGATGAGGAAATTGTTGTAGAATGGTGGTCGGCTCCCAGGTGGCATCTATATGAGTTGTATCTTTCCACTGGACTAACACTTCCTTGATGATTCCATGACAGAAATGAAGCTCTCACTAGTCCAAGACTGCTTTTTGTTGCAACCAAATGGAACCTTATTCATCCAACTCAAGGATATTGGTTTGAGTTTGGCACTTAGTTCCAATAACCTTCTTTAAGAATGAGACATGAAAAATAGGATGGATCTTAGAATGATTGGGTAGAGCTAACTAGTAGGACATCGATCCCACTCACTTGAGTACTATATAAGGACCATAAAATTTGGGAGAAATTTTTTGATAGTGTTCATCTTTGAGTGAAGTCTTCTTATAAGGTTGCAGACGAAGAAACACCTACTCCCCTTCAACAAATTGGCATTTGGAATAACCTTGATCTGCTTGTTTCTTTGTGTGATTCTGAGCCATGACCAAATTGTCTTTGAGGGCATGAAGAATAGCCTCTCGGACTGTAAGCGTTTTTTCAACCTCCTGAACCTTTGAAACACTTTCAATGTATGAGAGAACCGACGGTGGATTTTGGCCATATATTGCTTCAAAAGGAATCATGCGAGTATTTGTATGGAAAGATGTGTTGTACCACCATTCAGCTAGAGGTAGCCACTGAGTCCACTGATTTCTCCTCTCATATGAAAAACACCTCAAATATGTTTCCAAACACTTGTTGAAAACTTCAATATGGCCATCCGTTTGGGATAGATAGGCAAGGTTGAGATGCAATTGGGTGCCCTCTAGCTTGAACAATTCTTGCCAAAAATTGTTGGTGAAAGTGGGATCTTTGTGAAAGATAATAGAATGAGGCATGCCATGAAGCTTGAAGATATTATCCATGAATATTTGTTCCATTGTGGATGTAGTGAATGAGTGTTGAAGATCAAAGAAATAAGCATATTTGGAAAGACGGTCGACGACCACCATGATGATTGACTTATTTCCTGATTTAGGTAATCCAACAATGAAATCCATAGAAATATCTCTCCAAATAGCAGGGGGGATCGGAAGTGATTGGAGTGTGCTTGGATATTTGACTGTTTCTCCCTTATTTCATTGACAGACCTCACATTCAGCCACAAAGGTGTGGACGTCCTGTTTCATACCATCCCAAAAAAAAAATGTTTGACCTGTTCATAGGTTTTGGTAAACCTTGAATGCCCAGTTGTGGGTGAATGATGAAGATCAGAAAGCACTGTGGCTTTAAGTTGTGATTGTTTTCTTAAATACAAAATACCTTTGTAGTGAATCTCTTCATTGTTCCAAGAGTACCCTGGAGAATCTGGAGAATTGTGGTGCAATTGGTGGATCATGCTAGAAATTTTGGGGTCCTGCAGCCATTCCCGATGAACAGCTTGGAGACAATATGGTATAATGAAGGAGAGGGAGAAAAGGGACATGTCTTCTTCATACTTCCTGGAAAGAGTGTGTGCAACTGCATTTTCCTTTCCCTTCTTGTAAATGATCTCATAATTATATCCAAATAGCTTGGTCACCCATTTTTGTTTCTCCAGTGATGAAATTCGTTGTTCCAGAAAATACTTGAGACTCTAATGATCAGTTTTAATTTGGAAGCATTTTCCCCATAGATAAGGACGTTAGAGATCCACAACGTGCAGAAATGCTAACATTTCCTTTTCATAAATGGATTGGCCCAAATGTCTCTCTGAAATGTTTTTCTAGTGAAGGCCAAAGGCCTTCCATTTTGCATGAGGATGGCCCCAATTCCTTTCACGAAAGCATCACACTCTAGTACGAAAGTCTTTGTGAAATCTGGAAGTGCTAGGATAGGGGTCGAGCACATAGTGTCTTTCAAGGCTTGGAAGGAGTGATCAGCAACTGGAGTCCAAGTGAATGCATTATTTTTAAGGAGAGATGTGAGAGGAGCTGCATTTTTTTTATAATTCCGAACAAACTTCCAAGAATAGCTCATTAAACCCAGAAAACCATGCAATCTCTTAAGATTTTTAGGTTGAGGCAAATCCTACATAGATTCAATTTCATTAGGATCCACCTGTGCACCATCCTTGCCTACAATATGACCTAGATACTCCACTTTTGAGGCTCCAAACACACATTTATATTGTTTGAGGAAAATTTGGTGCTTAGAGAGTAGATAGAGAACTTGATCCACATGGGCGAGATGGGATGTCCAAGTTTTACTATAGATGAGAATATCATCAAAGAAAACTAAGACAAAATGACAAAGAAAAGGATGGAAGACATGATTCATAAGACTTTGGAAAGTGGAGGGAGCATTACACAGGCCAAGGGGAATTACCAAGAACTCATAGTGACCCTCATGAGTTAAAAATATAGTCTTGGGAATGTCTTCTTCTTTCATACAGATTTGGTGGTAGCCAGAACGTAGATCAAGTTTGGTGAAGTACTTAACACCACTCAATTCATCCAAGAGGTCATCAATTATAGGAATGAAGAATTTGTCTTTGATTGTGAGTTTGTTGAGGGTGTGAAAATTAGGGCACATGTGCCAAGTACCTTCTTTCTTGAGTACTGTGACCACAAGGGAATAATAGGGGCTAGTACTAGGAAGGATAACACCCACTTATAGCAATTCATGAACAATTTTCTCAATTTCATTCTTTTGGGAAAAGGGATGACGATAAGGGAGGACATTGGGAGGAATAATGCCCAGTATGATAGGAATGAAATGATCATGGACGTCGTGTGAAGGGGGAAATTCCTTAGGAGTGGTAAAAACAACTTGGTGGCGGGAGAGGATAGATTAGAGGTTGAGATGCACAAAGGGTGTATCAATATCTTGAATGGAGTGGAGTTGGTAAAAAATGCCAGAATGAACCTTTTTTAGGATCTTTTCCATTCGATGAGAAATGATGATCTCGTGGGAGCCTATTGTGATTCCTTGGAACTTATACTATTGTCCCTCCTAGTGGAATTTCATGGTTAATTCCTTAAAATCCATGATAATAGGGCTGAGAGTGTGTAACCATTCGACACCAAGAAAAATGTCACAACCACCCATGTTTATAGAAAAAATATGGTATTTCAGGTGATACTGACCAATTTGGAGCCGCACATTTTCACAACGTCCCCCACATTTCATGGAACCTCCATTAGAAATCATGATTTGAAATTTATTGACAACACAGATGTAACAATTTACTTCTTGGTAAATGCGATGATGAATAAAATTATGGGTGATACCATTGTCCACAAGGATGATGACTTTCCTATTTTTAATGTAACCAATTAACTTGAGGGTATGGGGAGTAGACAAGCCAGTGAGGGCATTAAGTGAAATCATCGGTTCAACTTTTGGTGGATTAGAGGGTGGGGTCAAATTAGATGGAGGTGGTAGCTCATCCACAAGTTAAACAATGACCTCTTCTTCAAAAAAATCCTCAGTCATGGCCATAAAAATCTTATGTTCCTTAAACTTGTGCCCAAGAAAATATTTGTCATCACAATTATAACAAAGACCCTTGAGTTGGCGTTCAACCATTTCATCCCTAGTTAATTTATGTATCTTGAGTAAAGTTGCAGGAGGGGTGGAATTGGTGGGTTTAGGGTGAGAAAAAAAGGATGGTTTGTGGATATAGGAGGAGACAATTTGTTGTGCTTCCTTGGCTCATTGAGTAGCTTCCAACCAATTCTGGGAGCATGCCATGAGAACATAGGCATGGATTTCATCTTTTAGGCCACTGATAAAGCATTCCCTAAATAAGGAATCTAGCATGCCCTCCATTCTGAAATCCAAGTGCTCAAATGTTGTGATAAAGTCTTCCATTGTTCGAGACTACTTCAACTTGTTCAAACAACCTAAATGGTGGGTGTCAAATTCAAACAGGTCATAAAGCTATGCAACAAAATGTGTCCAAGCAGCATACCCTTGTCGTGCCTTTTGACGCCATTGCCGCCATTGCTAGTGTTCTTGATATAGATGTAGGATACCATAACGAAGCTTGGCTAAATCATCAGTAATGCCATGCAAAGAGAAACAATGTTCCATTTGAGTGACCCATCCTGTGGGATCTGAGCCATCAAATTTGTTCACCTCAATTCTACGAAGGCTTAGTTATCTAGGAAGATGGGTAGAATGAGGACCTTGGTAATGGGAAGAGTCATGGTCTCCCTAATAGGATGGTTGTTCAGAAGATGAAAGGTTCAGGGAACGACCCATCAATTGGTCAAGTGTGAATTTGATGTCTTTGAAGTGGGAACATTGGTCCTGGAGGATTTGAACAAAGGAATTGAGCGAGATAATGTTGGAATTCATATTCTTGATGTCCTCCTTTCTTTGGATATTTTCAACAACCAATGCATTTAGTTCTTAGACACGGGTGGTGGCCATTTAGAAAAATGGTTAGGAAAATAGGATAGGGGGTGAATAAGGGGGTCGGTAGGGGTGAGTGGGACCACTAAGAATAACGGTGACAATTTATAGGTACCATGAAGATCAGGTAAAAAGGGGGAATACAATGGGATTGGGGCCAAATAAGGGTGTCGGAAAAAGGGTCGGATCTACTAAAAAAATTGTATTAAAAATGATAGGTACCACAGTAATCAGGGTGAAGAGAGGAATCCAAAGGGATAGGTCCCAAATAAGTGTGTCGACGGGACCACTATACTTGTGTTTTAACTCCTACAAAGTTATACTCCAATCTGAATAATAATGCAGTGTTGGAAAGCCCAAATTCTTAATAGGAAAAAAGCAGTGTCGAAATGCCCAAATTTTGAACAGGAGAAATCTTGTATGTTCCCTTTCGTTGTTGTTTGAGTCCCATGGGTTAGGGTTTTCTTGCAAGGTTTCTACAGACAAGGGTTTTCCCTATGCTATATCACTTTGATATACGTGTGGGGTCCAACAGTAGTACTCGGCCCAATATCTCAAGGCACCAACTAAAGAGGCTAAATCTTGCTCTTAGTCATACTACCCGACTAGCTAGGTACTAGAGAGTATCTTCCTGAGTGTTGTTCTTGGTGGTACTATAGAAGTCAAGTGGTTGATTGGTTGATCTATAAAGGGCTCTAGGATATTTAGGTCGATCTATATATAGGTGTTGTCTAATATTCTACCACTCGAAGGGGTACCAATAGGGGTTATAAGGGTGGCCAACAATGTGCGCTTAAGTACCACTTGTAGTTATTGTGTGTATGTTTCCCCGACCATGGATTTATGTGTTGAATGATAGATCTCTAAGCTTTAAGACGTCGAAATATGTCTCTACCTTGGAAAAAAAAAATCACCCACAATTTTTTCCAAGGAAAGTGCTCTGATACCACTTGTAAGGTACCAAATCTATTATAATAACTAAAAACATAAATATTGCAGAGAATAACAGCAGAACAACACAATATATGAAACCACAACACCAAAATAATACCTTTATTAATAGTAAACAATGTTCACTTGCCTCTTCGATGGGGAAACCTCCAAAAAAGAAACACTCTATTACAATAATTCTCAAGACAAAACTTATCATACCCTCTACTCCTAATTATACTAAATCTATCTTCCCAAAAGAACAATCTAGAGGAAGATCCTTCTAGAAGCGAAAGCTTCTACTAGGTCTTATTACATTTGACTTATTCTTCCTTATTACTAGGACTTATTAACATCGGCCTTTATTACATGGAAATATATTATTCTACCTACATGAGGGGTTAGGGAGGTTAGGTCCCTGACACTACATCTTGTTGAGTTGGTGCTCAACTAAGGAGATTGGTGTCACCAGTAGGTTGGTTCCTACATCTTGATGAGTTGGTGATTAGCTAAGGAAATTTTTGTCTCTAGTAGGTTGGTTCCTAAAATATTTGCAATAGTAGGTTGGTGCCTACGGACATTTATAAATATAAGTTCAATGGTTTTCTCATGGTTGGGTTTCCATGTTAAACTCTATGCATTGTGATTATTGTTTCTCAGCTAATGAAAGATTGATGAATGGTTAAATAAAGTAAAAAGTATCGTATACGGATTCCCCCCCTCTTAGTATAACCATAAGTTCAACACTATACTACTATTGAATGATTCATACTTCTGGATATTTTAAATATCTACTGATATAACTATTAGTCGATTTATATTTTATAAAGAGATTCTTCCATGGACAATAAGGTGTGTTTATTACTATGTTATCGGCTAACAATTATCTTTTCTACGTTAATATCTTTGTGGAACAAGTCTATAATATCCCCCGGTAGAGCCCCAGTTGTAATTATGAATTGTAAACATGTTTGTTAGGCTGGTGAGACGAGTTATAATAAGCTAGGAGGCTTATGTGATGATTAGGCTAGAGAATCTAGGATGCTAAAGCCAGGAGCCTGTTTTGTATATGTAATTATGCAAATCATTAATAAAATTATACATCGTTGCATGTAGACCCTCCACGAAGAAATACTTATGGGGGACTAAGCTCCACTAGGTGGGGAAGGGGCTAAGTGTCTAGGAATAGGGGCTAAGCTAGAGGGATTGCTCTAAAGGAATAATATTATATTATTATTTCCTAAAGGCTAAGGTTTGACATAATTTGTCTTGTCCTAAGTTCCTAAGGGAAAGGGGGACGAGTGTTAAGTGGAGCTCATGAAGCTTCAGGGAGACATTTGCAAACTTGGGCGCATGTAGTTTTAAGTGGGAAAGTCAGTTCGTTGTTAGGGATCTCATTCACAAGTCTCGTGATTCAGGGGATAGTCACAATATTTCACCATTCGGTCTGTACTCTCGTGGGGTTAGTCACCCTAGAAGTCCACCATACTCCCCACTGATGCACGTGCCAATATAACCTACAGACATTGGAGTTGTCCTGTGTATTTTCTGTGAAGCCCGACGAACTTGTATTTTTCCTGAGTCATGTTGTGTCGTAGTGGTTGGCGGTTGCTGCCAATGTAGTTTTGGATAAGCTTGGTTTGTTGCCACTTTCAATTTCCATACCCGTTTTCTGTTGTTGTCGTCACCCGTGTGTTAAATGAATGTTGTTGTTGTATTGCTTAGGAGTTGAATTGAAGAAGCAGGTTGTCAGGCCTATGAGTAACTATCCCGGGTGAGAGATTTTGTTGCGAAGTGATTTCTTCTGGAAGGGATTCCTGTAGTAGCTATAGTACTCTAAGACTTCCGATCCAGCCTATTGTTGAAGCCCAAGGTAAGGAAGGTGTAGTAGCCGATGGAATTGTATTAGTGAAGGTGTACCCTCCTGGGGTGGAGCAAGCGTGTGGAGAATGAGAGTCTCTGGGTTGTGGGTGTATGTGGCTCCTGGGATAAAAGATCCTTCCTGTTGTTCTGTGTGACTTCCTTGTTGTCCTTACCAAGCCTAGGAATCCCCTTGCCTGGTGGAGTTTAGTCCCATCTCGGGGGTGACCCACTGTTGAGCATGATGAGTAGCATGGTCTATGGCTAGGAGGTTCATGGAAGGTCTGCACAAATTTGGTGGTATCCTATTAAAATACAAGTACCACTTTTATGTTCATTTACATGTTGTGTATTTTTATTGGCATTATAATTGATGAGTATTGTCTGTATATGTTGTTATATTATGGGTTTTTCCTGTGAGTAATGCATGTATACTTTTATTGCTATTTCCACATTAATATATGTATGAATAGAGTATGTTGTTATTTTATGTTTATATTTACATTCATATGATAATTGTTGTTTCTATGAGTGGCATTGTCCAACCTGTTGGTGGTCGGGGACGTTACAAAATGGTATTAGAGTAGAAAAAAACAATGATTTAGTCATTAGGTAGAGCTACTCGGCAGGGGTTGGTGGTCGAGGATGTTACAAAATGGTATCAGAGCCATGGTTTCGACATTGAGCGTGGATGGACCATGTTAGTGGTTAATGAGACAAAGATTTCAAAGTGAATTTTTGTCGAAAAGGACAAAATTTGAGGTTCAGAGTGTCCCTGGGTGCAAGGAGTGCATCGATAGAGTCTTTGACTCAAAAATATCGAGAGAAATAGCTTGAGTTTTCTCGTTAAGGGACGCAAAGATCTGTTGCAAGGAGTGCACAGATCCAAAATCTGACTAAGTGTCGAAGCAACCCTCTAAAGAGAAAGGGGTTCAAGAAACGAAGCTCGGGAGAGATAGCGGGAAGAAATATTCAAAGGGGAGAAACTCTCAAGGTTTAATGAGTTAACAAATAGGATTTCTTCAAGAAGAAACAGAGTCACCCCAGACCGTCAAATCTAGAAAAGTTGTGAGACGGTTAGCCGTGAGTTCCTTTGGAAATCTGCAGACTAACGGAGTCCGTCTGTGCCATCGATCTGAGAGAGAGGATACGTGGCCGAAATTTGTGGACTTCAGGTGAAAGAACTCCGGGATAAAGCAAGTGTGGAGAGGTTGAAACTCTTTAAGCCCGAAAAGCCGAAGTGATTTGTAGTCATTGATATGTGGTAGACACACGTCGAGAGATCATTGACTTCAGGTGAAAGCACTTAGGGAGAAAGCGAGTGTGGAGAGGTTGAAACTTTCGAAGCCTGAATTTTCAGAGTGACGTGGCATGATGATGTCATCAGGAATGACATGGATACATGGGATGTGTGTCACGTGTTAGTGGGTTTCAAACCCGTCAGATATTGAAATTCCATTTGGAATGTGACACATGCCACCCATCTAATTGGGCCATGTTTCATCCACTAGTATTTC